>JACEIK010001990.1:64469-87448 GCA_018107945.1 Datura stramonium
ATATATATGAGTAACAACGTTCTATCAAGTGTTATCGAAAATATTATATTTTTGAATACTAGAAAATCATGCTTATGGAAGGGAAGATACTTGTTTCCCCCTAGCTTAGCTAAAGCCATTTTCACGTTGTTATTTTTTGGGAGCTTGAAACTTGATAAATATATTTCTTTTCCTAACTGCCTCAAAATTGTTTGGGTAAGAGTTAGTGTGAATAATTGGTTAAACATATGATTTGCTTTAATGACTTTAGGTATTAACTTATCTTTAAGTTTAGAATATTTGATATTTTACTTGTTTTTTTTCTTTATTTCATATGAATATGAAAATCTCCAATCGAGTCCACTGGACTCATTCTCCCAGCATATTCAATCCCTCGAGTTAGCCCGCAATTTCGCGCTATATGGATCGGAAAAAAAAAGAAACCAACTTGCGTCTTAATAGAGTAGCCATTGGTTATGGGCTAAAGAAGAAGAAAATCACTTCTACTTAATTTACTATTTTCCTATGATCTTACATTTATTATTTTATGATATATGACACTAATAGTTTATTTTATCTGATTTAGATGTGTGCCAAGCAGAGTAAAATTATGAGTCGCTAAATAATTTTATTACATTCGTATATCTTTCTAAACATGCAAATTATGAGTCGCTAAGTAATTTTATTACTATTCCGCGATAGAGGAAGAGGCAGGGGATGCGGGCGAAGGCCTGTTGTAGCCAGGGGAGGGAATCCCTCTCCTTCTGTAAGAGAGAGGTCGGCATCTCCGGTACGACCCACAATTCAAGATAGGGTGGAGGTAGAGGTGGAAGTACCGGCGTAGGGAGAGACTCCTACTACTCCAGCATCCTTTGAGGTTCTGACTCAGATTCTTAACCTCCTGAGTGGCCTTGTGGGTAATGGGGCAATGCCAGCAAATCCTACAGGGTAGCAATCAGGGATACACATGCGAATGTATTGGCTCCTCGCATTGATGACATGTCCGTGGCAGTCATGTTCCCCAGATCGGTGGTTGGGCCTATGATGACACAAGAGGAATATGATTTGTTCTATAGGCTAACCAAGATGAAGCCTCCCACTTTTTATGGGACTGAGTAGGAGGATGCCTATTAGTTTATTATAGACTGCCACGAGAGGCTCCATAAGATGGGGGCGGTGGAGAAGTATGGTGTAGAGTATATCACCTTCCAGCTGATGGGTGATGCAAAACTCTGGTGGAAGGCTTTCGTGGACTGTAGACCAGCAGGGTCACCACCGTTGACTTGGACCCAGTTCTACTCTATATTTTTGGGGAAATATGTACCCCGTACCTTGAGAGATGGAGAGACGGGATGAGTTCGCCACCATCGAGCAAGGAAGCTCTTCTGTTTCAGTCTACGAGGCCCAATTCCATTCACTATCCAGGTATACTTTACCCTTACTGCCCAAAGAGGAAGAGAGGATTATGTGGTTTGTTGAAGGCCTGAATGTGGGTATCGAGCTATTAGCTCTTCAAATGGTCTCCTCCGGTAAAACCTTTTAGGAGGTAATGGAATTTGTGAATAACATAGAGGGGGTGAAATAGGAAGGATATGCCAAAAAATGCCGAGAAGAAGGCTCGAAGGATGTGTTCCTACAGTGGCCCTATTGTTAGGACTCCGATATCGTAGGGTTTCTTTTGGCGTCCTATTTAGTCGGCTATGCAGGTGTCAACCAGAGGTCCGTCAGGAAATTCTCCTTGACTAGTAGGTGCAGTTGGGGGTGCTCAGCTTATTCGTTTCATCTTTGGGGCTTGTCCTATTTCTATTGTTCCGGCTTAGAGGCCAGTGATCGAGAAGATATGCCACGAGTGGGGGGAGTATGGACACATTCGCAGATGGTGTCACAGGTTTGGCCAAGGTGGATAGATCATTCTGCACCTGGCTCCTCGAGCTCCGGCCCCTGTCGGAAGAGGAGGCAGTGCGTTCAACAGAGATCGTCCACAGCTTGGGTGAGGTAGTCAGCTAACCATCAGAGGTGGTACTCAGACGATTAGAGGAGGTACTCAGGTCAGTAGGGGTGGCACCCAGTCAGGTAGAGAGGTGGCACAACTAAACAGGGGTGGTTTTCAAGCAAGTAATCAAGCCCATTTTATGCTTTTCCTAGTAAACCCGAGGCAGAGGCTTCAAATGCTGTTATTATAAGTACGATCTTCACGTTCGACAAAATGGCTATTGCATTGTTTGATTCGAGCTCTAAATTTTATTATGTGTCTATTTATTTTGCAACGGGTTCGGATCTTGTTTATGATGTGCTTGATACACCTATCCATGTGTCTACTCCTATTGGGAATTCTGTGGTGGTGGATAGGGTTATTCGTGATTGTATTGTTGATCTCATGGGGTTTGACACCTTTGTAGACTTAGTGATCTTGAACATGGTTGATTTTTATATAATTCTGGGAATGATCTAGTTATCCCCTTACCATGCCATTGTAGATTGCCATACTAAGATCGTTACTATATTGAGCCCAGGGTTGTCCAGTTTAGAGTTGAAAGAGAATTGTTGCCCTGCTCTTAAGAAACTCATCTCTTATATTCATATCTGTAAGTTGATAGAGCGGGGTTGTTCAGCGTATCTAGAGCATATTCAAGATACTAGTTCCAAGGGTCCTTCCACAAAGTCGGTCCTAGTAGTTTGTGAGATTTTAGAGTTTTTTCCTGCAGATCTGCCCATCATGCTGTCGGACCGTGATTTAATTTTTGTATAGATTTAGAGCTAGGGACTTGACCCATCTCTATTTCGCTATACTGAATGGCACCCGTAGAGTTGAGAGAACTCAAGGAATAGTTGCAAGGGCTTCTTAGTAAAGGGTTTATTAGGCCGAGTGTCTCTCCATGGGGTGCTCTGGTCTTGTTTATTAAAAAGAAGGACAGTTGTATGCGGATGTGCATTGATTACCGTCAGTTGAATAAGGTAACTATTCGAAACAAGTATCCTCTCCCTTGAATAAAAGATTTGTTTGATTAGTTACAAGGAGTGGCTGTGTTTTCAAATATTGACTTAAGATCGGGTTATCACCAACTAAAGATTCGGGCTGAAGATATTTCCAAAACAGCATTCTAGACCAGGTATGGGCATTACGAGTTTTTGGTCATGTCGTTCGGATTCACCAATGCCCTATCTGCGTTCATGTGCCTGATGAATGGTATCTCCAAACCTTACTTAGATTCCTTTGTGATTGTTTTATTGATGATATCTTGGTGTATTCTAAGACCAAACAGGAACATGAGAATCATCTAAGAATAGTGTTGGGATTGCTGAAGGAGAAGCAGTTGTATGCCAAATTTTCTAAGTGCGAGTTTTAGTTAGACTTGGTTTCTTTTCTGGGTCATGTGGTCTCCAAGGAGAGAATCAAAGTTGATCCACAAAAGGTGGAGGCGGTCAGAAACTGGGCTTGGCCAACTACCGTGATAGAAATTCAGAGTTTGGTGGGATTGGCCAGTTACCAATGTCAGTTTGTGAAGGGTTTTGCATCTATTGCTTCGGTGCTGGCTAAGTTGACCTAGAAGGATGTACCTTTCCAATGGTATAAGGAGTGTGAAGAAAGTTTTCAGAAGCTCAAGACTCTGTTAACCACGGTACCTATCCCAGCATTACCGGTGGAGGGTAAAGATTTCATTGTTCATTGTGATGCCTCACAGTCTAAGTTGGGTGCTGTGTTAATGCAGGAAGGGTAGGTCATTGCTTATGCTTCAAGGCTTTTGAAGATGCACGAGAAAAATTACCCCATGTATGACCTCATGTTAGCAATGATGGTGTTCGTTCTGAAAATCTGAGGCACTACTTGTATGGGGCTCATTGTGAGGTATTCAAAAACCCTTGCAGCCTACAATACGTGTTTTCCCAGAAGGATCTCAACTTGAGGCAATGGAGGTGGATGGAACTGCTCAATGACTATGATGTCACCATCTTTTACCACTCAGGGAAGGCTAACGTGGTGGTAGATATATTGAGTCAAGGCAAGAAGTATGGACAGTTTAGCTTGTCTGGAAGCTACTCGGCGATCGATGGTCAGAGAATTTTGGACACTAGCAAACAATTTGATGAGGCTATCTTTGACAGAAATAGGTAGGGTATTAGCTAGCATGGAGGCTAAGTTATCTTTGTTAGAAGGAAATAAAGCAAGACAGTTTGAGGATGAGAAATGGGTAAGATCTGAGCTAAAGTTCTGCTGGGAGAAGGAAGCAATGCTATATGGTGAAGCGGTCGTAAGAATAAAAGGACGTGTGTGTGTTCCTCAAGTTGGTGAGATAATTTAGACTCTCCTGGTAGAAGCTCACAACTCAAGCTACTCCATTCATCCTGGAGTTACCAAAATATACCGCGACTTAAAGCAACATTATTGGTGGGGCAAGATGAAGAGAGATATTGTAGAACATGTTGCCCAGTGTTTGAATTGCCAGCAGGTGAAATACAAACACCAGAAGCTTGGGGGAATACTTTAGAGGATACCTATCCCCGAGTGGAGATCGGAGAGGATAGGTATGGATTTCTTAGTTGGTCTTTCAAAGAATTTGGGAAAGTTTGACTGCATTTGGGTCATTGTGGACAGATTGACCAAGTCTGCTCATTTCTTGCCTGTCCAAGTGACTTATAATGCCAAGAAGTTGGCCAAACTGTATGTGAAGGAAGTGATTAGGTTGCACGGGGTGCCAGTATCAATTGTGGCTGACAAGGGTACTCAATTTACCTTTCATTTCTAGAGGACCTTGCAGGTAGATTTGGCACTAGGTTGGACTTGAACACAACTTTCCATCCTCAGACAGACGGACAGTCAGAAAGAACTATTCAAGTGTTGGAGTATATGCTCCGGGCTTATTTTATAGGTTTTGGGGGCCATTGGAATAAGTTTCTATCTTTGGTGGAGTTCCTCTACAACAACAACTATCACTTGAGCATTGACATGACGCCATTTGAAGCCCTGTATGGAAGGAAATGTAGGTATCTGATCGGGTGGTTTGATGCATTTGAAGTGAGACCTTGGAGGATCGATTTGCGGAATGAATCTTTAGAAAAAGTTTGTATAATTCAAGAGCGTCTGGCGACGGCTCAAGAATGTGAGGGATATGGAGTTTATGGAAGGAGAACATGTTCTTCTCAAACTATCCCCCATGAAGCGGTGATGAGGTTTGGTAAGCGGGACAAGCTTAGCCTAAGGTATAGTGGACCATTTGAAATAGTTCGGTGTGTGGGAGAGGTAACTTATGAGCTGACTTTACTGCCAAGGCTGTCAGGGATACATCTGACATTCCATTTCTCAATGTTGAAGAAGTATCATAGGGATGGATCGTATATTATCAAATAGGACTCCGTGCTTCATGAGTTGGTAATTTACCAACTCATTAAACTCTTAAGCATGAGCTTTAGCATAGTTTTCAAGTCATTTAGATGGATTTTATGCAGTTTTTGCCTTTTTGTGTACAAATATCTGATTTGTAGAAAAGAGCAAGAAAGGGAGCAAAAAGAAGGTAATCAGGTGAAAACCAGTGCTTCACCGGAGAAGACCAATGAAATACCGGCCAAACGATGAAGACCACTTCCCTGGGGAACTAAGGCAATCGGTGATCGCGGTCAACAACTGGTGACTCACCGGTTGAATTGCCTAGCCTGAGAGTGATGGATCATAGAGAAAGAAATCGGTGGAGCATAGTTGGAGATTGGCAAGTCGCCAAAGGAAACGCCGAAGGACACTGGAATTCACTGCAGGAGTACCCAGTTATTACCGTCAGTTCGCGGAATGTAACCGGCGAACCGCCGGTACTCTCACCAGTACCAGAACACCTGAATAGGGATAAATGTGACCAACGCTGAAAAAGAGAGTTTTGTGTACCCTACTTTTAGATATATTCTAGAGAGAAGTACTCCATACCTATGTCTTAACTTTTTAATTTTTGAGAACATTCTCTTTACAGAAGAACATAGTAGAATTCTATTGGTGGAAATTGTAAAGGATTATTTTTCTTTTTCTTCTTCTTCTTCTTCCTCTATAGCAAGATAGTACCATTGTTGAAGACTTATTGCTGAATTTGATTTTGTTATTCTTATTATTCAATTTAATGAGTTTATTGTTAAATATGCTTTTGAATTTCTTAACAATGAGTAGCTAAATTATTAACTAGAGGTGTGTAGTGATGAATGCTTAATTAGATTGGGTATTGCTAGATTTATCTCAATATAATTTAATTAGTGTAAATCTGTTAAGTTCTCTCCAAATTATAATTGAAGATCCATGGTTGCAGATGTGAGTCTATTTGTTCTTGATTTTTGCTTGAAAGAGAAGAATTGAGTATTGGGAGAGAATTTAATGGTGGACATGGATGTGATGTTGTGGAATTGGGCTAGAAATAATCAAAACCACATTCTCACTCCTAATTAATAGCTAATAGTTAGAGATTAGTGCAACTATTAATCCAAACTTGATTGGGTTGATTTAATTGTGCCTAGTGGTTTGAAAGAACTTTAGCAAAAGAGATTTATGAGGTTGAAAAACATCAAATGCCCACCTGCCCAAGGTTATTTACATAATTTGAACTTATGAGATGATCTAGCATGACCCTATTTAATTAGCACATCATGTACACCACACCTCTAGTCCTTCTCATTATTGTCGATAACGTTGATTATTTTGCTATCATAACCAGCCAAATTAGAATTCATACCCTTTGCTAACATAAAATCTCCCAAAAAATGTTAATTTCTTTGTTATTTTTGAGTGGTGCATACTAAATTCAATTTCCCAAACAACACTTGCACATATCATTTGTTAGTCTCTGTGGGATTCCACCCCGACATTCGTCGGGATATTTATTTTGATACAACAACCGTTTATGCTCTTTGTAACGAAGAGTATATTTTGGATGTTATAAAAAATGGTGCCGTTGCCAGGGACTAGCGCTTGATACTCGTGTTGGTTGTTAATATGAATTAGTCTTGCATCGCAGGTGTTGACATTAATTTTGCTGTGCTTGTTAGGGTAAAGTCATATGAGTCAACACTCACAAGCAGGGGATAGCTCAGTTGAGGGTAATATGGAGCATGAAGAAGATAATCTGGTGATGCCTGAAGTTGCGGGAGTCATTCGCCTACTGCCTGGGGTAGAGAATGTTGTATTCCATGTCACAAGTACAATGCTACATTTGCTACAGATGAAAGGACTACTCGGGGGCAAACCATGTGAGGATGCAAATCGCCATTTGATGAATTCTTTAGAGATCTACAAGCCTTTCAACATAACTAATATAAGTTAAGAGTCTATCAGATTGAGGCTCTTTTCATTTTCTCTAAAGGGAGAGGCGACCATGTGATTGGAGGAACTCCCTTCGAGCTGCATTACATCATGGAAAGAATCGACTGAAGCATTCTTCGATTATTTCTTCCCTCCATAAAAAATGTTACAGTTGAGGGATGATATCACGAACTTTAGACAAGAGCTAGGAGAAACGTTGCATGAAGCATGGTTAAGGTTCAAGAAGAAGGTTACCCTTTGTCCCAATCATGGTCTCTCGGATGGAGTACTCCTTCAAAGTTTTTATTGAGCCCTAGACTCTATTAGCAAGTTTGTTGCCAATAATTTAGCTGGAGTATCAATCATGGATCAGACACACGAATTAGCTAAGGCCCTCTTGGACAGAATGACGAAGACAAATCGGGCATGGCATACGAGAGAGACTAATGTATCGACGCATGAAATTGGCTCTACTGCATTGGCAGCTGAGTTTCGGAAAAGAGATGAAGAGTGTCACTACTCGAGTTCACACCCTAGCCGTAACCTGGGACAAGGAACCCCGAAAGGCTCCAAATCGACCCATGGCATATTCATAGCATACATTTAACATCAGATGTAACTAACAACATAAATGAGCGGAAGAAAATAACAAGAATCTAATATGATCCATAAAGATAATTTAATAACACTTAGATACAACTTCCTAGAGCAAACGACTCGTTGTTAGAGCAAACGACTCGTTGTTTCTTTCCGTCATCCACACTGGACCAGCCCCCAACTTCCTTTCCACGATTGCCACAACCGATCGTTGCTAGCTTCAACAACCCATTACAACCATCCGTTGCCACTACTTGAACACCCAAGGCTCCAACCCACAACCACTTACAACTACCTGTTATAGGTACTAACGAGTTGTTGTATGGCTCGTTCCTTCCCAAGTAGCCCACCCTGAAATCTCACCATAACTACAAACGACGGCTCGTTATTTCTCACAATGAGTCATTATGTCAGTCGTTGTTTCTACTGCCACCTGTACTCCTGAAACCATGACTGGAAACAACTACTCGTGGTTTTCCACCATGAGTCGTTACACCCCTCGTCCTGCAACTTTTCCCCAATTTTCAGCAGTTTTCAATTTTTAACCCCTAGGTCTACTTTTAGGCACTTCTGGGGTATTACAATCTCCCTTGAGAACATTTGTCCTCGAATGTTGACTGAACATACTGAAAAGATAGAGACAAAGTTGATATCAAATATCAATCAATCATAGCTAAACACCATAGAGTATCTGACTCCGGAACAACCCTATACACCAACTTTGAAAATTCACATCTAACATGCATACCATGACTCAAGGGAAGCCAAAGAACTTGAAATCAGCATAAAACTAAGCAAAACACCGAAAAGAATTCCTTCCCCCTTTTTATCTGGCACAGAACTGATACAGACTAAACTTTCGTTCTCAAATCACTTCTTGATACTAAGTTGGATGTCACAATATCTAATCTAACTGCGAGCAAGGAACTTCAAGCACGAATCAATCCCGATATTTACATCTGACCACATACATGAGATGATCTAACTTTACCGAGTTAATAATCCACTCCTAAAGACTGAGCTCGACCAAACACATATGAAAACATGGTTTATCACACATAACCGACTCATAACACAAAAATAAGCATTATGGACTCATAGGGCAAGACTGGCATCACTGACTGAAACGGTTACTTCTAAACCTCGCGGACCTGCACATAGGAAAGGACACCACTTTAACTTCAACTGAAATTACAAATGAAATTATCTGAACCTCGAAGAGATCGTCATACTGCAACTGCTAGAGCTAGAACTTCTTATGAGCATTCTCAAGATCTAATTTAGTTCACATGTTCACTATCTCCCCCTTAGCTTAAAGTCGTCATCCTAAGACTCCCGAATCCTTCCTCAAGTCAGGTTAAGTTACGAATTTTTAACTCCTCTTTCACTTCCGAATTTCACTATGAGCCTTACACTAATGGCTATTCACATCACACATAAACAATCTTTTCCCACAATCACAATTGAGCTTCATATCCAATATAGAGGTTGACATCACATAAAGAATAACACAAGATTCACAACATACCTGTGGCCACTACTGACACCTTGCCCTTATCCTGATGGGCTGCCACGGAATGAGAGTGATTTTAACGATGCACGCCACCTGGATGAGAGGATGCACCATGCTGTGACGGGCATGCTATCGGAGCTGCTGAAGAAGTGATCGATAATCTACCCTTGCCTCGCTTAGCCGCTGCGCAATCCTGGTGCTTATGGCCCACCTTGCCGCACCAAAAACAAACATCTGAGTCAACCATGCATACTCCCAAGTGGCGCTATTCGCAACTCATACATAATGTACGTATTCTCCCTCACTCTGGGTTGATACAAAGCACCTACTGCCGAAGGTACTGGGGCTGATGATTTCTGTTGGTAGTGTGAGCGACATTCGCTACTCGACCTCTGATGGGAGAAATTTAGATCTCAATCCTAGCCCTCTTGGCCTCTCTCACCTTTTCTTTCACCTGCTCTACTTCCATCTGTTGAGCAAATATTACCAAGCGTGGGAAGTCTATGTCCCTGTGTTGCATGGTAATCATGCATTCCTTGACCAAGGTGTCTGATACTCCATTCACAAACTGGCTTACTCAGGCCCGCTGGTCGGCTACCATTTCCGGCGCATACTTAGATAACCGAGTGAACTCTAATGTCTACTCTTGAACAGTCATGTCATTTTGTTTCAAATTAATAAATTCTGCCACCTTTGCCTCCCTCAACTCCCGAGGGAAGAACCTGTCCAAAAATGCTATCATAAATTCATCCCAATCTATGGGACCCACTTTAACTTCCCAACTGTCCCTCCACTAACAACACCAGATATAAGCAACTCCCTTTAACTGGTAGGAGGCTAAGTCTGCGCTCTCATTCCTTGTCACTCCCATGATGCGAGTAATCTTCTGAATCTCCTCCAAAAATTCATATGGGTTCTCATCCACCTTTGACCCCAGTAATTCGGGTGGGTTCATTCGAAGAAAATCTCTTATCCTTGCCGCCGCTTCATTTCCATTCTGAGGGGCATGAGCCACCGCTTGCTGGTTAATCTGAGTGGTCATGGCCTGTGCCAACATATGAAAGGTTGCCCGGAACTCAGCATGAGTAACATGATCATCTATTAGGTCTGCCTGGGCTGGTGGTACCTGCTGGCAGCCGTTACCACGTCTTCTTCCATTCGCTCGTGGGGGAGGCATTATCTGCGAGCGCGTAAAGCACGAGTTAGGGGAGGAACTATTTAGAGCTTCATACTCTACGCACGATAAGGATCATGAGGAAAAGAAAACATTCCTAAGATGTTTCATAGCCTATTCGTCATAAGTGTGGCGCGCTTCACACTCATGAAGTAGACTCTACATAACGCGACTTTCAGACACTCTAGGATACTCTAAACCTTTGCTCTGATACCAAGTTTGTCACGACCCGAGTTCACACCCTAACCGTAACATGGGACAAGGTACCCCGAAAGGCTCCAAGTCGACTCATGGCATATTTATAACATACACTTAACATCAGATGTGGCTAACAACATAAATGAGCGAAAGAAAATAACAAGAATCTAATATGATCCATAAAGATAATTTAATAACACTTAGATACATAGATGAAACTGTCTAGACAAGTTCGAAAGCCTTCTACTAAACTAAGCGACTAGAGCTAATCTAAATTACTACAGCTAATTAAAGACAAGAGCATTCACCACTCTCTTCTTGAAATACTCATTTTAAAAGGATTAGAGCTATCCTTTAATAGGAACAAACTCAATAAGTTGATATATTAGTCACAGGTTTTATCATGATGATTCACATTATCACAGAACCAATATTCTCATTAGCTTTAACATCTCACCCAAAACGAGCATGCTATAAATTCGTATTAGCACTATTCTATCATGGCATTTCGATTCCAAACACACCTCATTCAATAGGTAATATAGGATCATACATGATTTATAAATTAAACTCATACTCTATCAAGGATGCATGACTTTGTTTATTTAGGTTTATAAATATTTCAACACTTGTCATAATCACTCCTTTTATGAACTCTCTAGCCACAGACTTTTTAGATTCTAGGATTTTATAAAAACAATTTTGTTGAGGAAAACAATATAGAATTCGCCCAAGCTTCATAGTTAAACAATATAGATGCAATCTAGTTATGGCCAATCAATTAAATCTAAAACATGGTGACAATATCAAATTTACTTCAATTACTCAAGCCCACAACTCCTGCTCAACCCAACATGGTCATCAATATCATAATCAAGTCATTAAGGTTAATTATACAATATTTCCACACCTCTATCATGATCATGAATTTCTACAATAATCAAGGGAGAAATAAATATTTCCCATTCAATACTCAAATCAATGTAGGAAGAACATACTACACACATACATACTCAACCTATATTTCATAATTCAAGATAACCCATCAATAAATAATCCAATTAAATTTATAATCACAGTAGATATTAGCATATAAGAAAAATAAGGAAGAATTTACCCTTTTTACAAACCTTATATCATGCTTTTCTAGAATTATCGAAATCGGTATTTAATGAAAATATTTTTTGGGGCACAAGGATGGAAGAGTATCCTTGTTGAAACCCCACATACCTGGTAGACGAAAATCCCACTCGAAAATCTTCCTTGAAGCTTGAAGAACACCTTAATGAAACCCTAGAATTTTTTAGAAGAGAGGAGAAAGAAGGAGAGTTGAGAGAATGAAGGTTTAGACATGAAAAACCCTTAAAATCGTGTATGGTAGAACCCAAAACGACGTAGTTTAGAAGGTAAAAGTGTAGGAGTTTACAAAAATGCCCTTGAAGCAAACTTAAAAATCTAGCCGAACTAGAACCTACGACCCTCACCACGAGTCGTTGGTCTTTACAATGACTCGTGGTAACCTTCCGTTGGATGCAATGGACCTCTTCAATCTCTCAGCTTCTCAAACAACGATCGACGTGACGAGTCGTTTCTAGAGCAAACGACTCGTTGTTTCTTTCCGTCACCCACATTGGACCAACCCCCAACTTCCTTTCCACGATTGTCACAACGGATTGTTGCTAGCTTCAACAACCCGTTACAACCATCCGTTATCACTACTTAAACACCCAAGGCTCCAACCCACAACCACTTACAACTACCTGTCAGAGGTACCAACGAGTCGTTGTATGACTCGTTCCTTCCCAAGTAGCCCACCCTGAAATCTCACCATGACTACAAACAACGGCTCATCGTTTCTCACAATGAGTCGTTATGTCGGTCGTTGCTTCTACTGCCACCTGTACTCCTGAAACCACGACTGGAAACAATGGCTCGTGGTTTCCAACCACGAGTCGTTACACCCCTCGTCCTGCAACTTTTCCCAATTTTTAGTAGTTTTCAATTTTTAACCTCGGGTCTACTCTTAAGCACTTTCGGGGTATTACAAAGAGCGAGATGAAAATCTCGCTAAAATGGTGACACAACTAGAACTAATGACCAAACATATGATGGTGGCAGGGACCAAGGTTGTGAATGCTGTAGGTATGCAAGGTCCATTGCACTTTGAAGGAGAATCGTACCCACCGAGATATGATGAGGAATGCCAATACATGGGAAATCAGATGAGGGTGTTCTCTACCCGAGTTTCAAGAGACTAATCAAGGTCCATAGCCACAAGGAAAGAGAACCAAGGTTGGAGAAATCGCGATGCACAAGGATGGCTCGAAAGAAATGAAAGATGGGGCACTAGAGAGAAAAATTAAGAGGGAGACCATTATCACTGGAGTTCAAACCTATATGTTCCCCCTCCCGAAGCTGAGAATGCCCAAAATCAGCCAGGTGTGAGCGATGCAGGTAGCTCAAAATTGAAGAGATGTTAGCAAGAGTCCTCAAGAAAGTGGAATCAACCGACAACGGGTCAAGGAATTGAAAGGGGAGGTGTCTAACCTTGCCTAGATGGTGAGCTCCCATTCAACATCCATTAAGCATTTGGAAGCTCAAATGAACCACTTGTTCTCTCAAATGAACCCTCAAATGAAGGGAATACTTCCAAGTGATACAATGCCAAACTCAAAGAAAGATAGTCCATGCATGACTATTGTTATGAGGAGTGGTAAACTAGTTGGAGATGCGAGAGTGAAACCTAAGGAGGTTGTTGCTCCTAAATTAAATGATGAAAATGAATCTGATGAGGTGCCAAAAACACCAAGTACTGGTGAAAAGAGTGAAGATGAAAGTGAGGGAAAGGATGACGCAGTGCCCTTACATGTTGATGAGGAAGAGGCAGGCATGAAAGCCTCAAATGATGAAGAACTTGAACCAAGAGCTCCACCCCCTTATCCATAAAGGTTAGCTAAGAAAAATAAGGATGATCAGTTCAACAAATTCATCGATATGTTCAACAAATTACTCATTAATATACCATTGGTGGATGCCCTACTTCAAATGCCCGAATATACCAAATTCATGAAGGAACTGTTGAAAAAGAAGAAGGTAGTAGATGTTGGCACCGGAGAGACAATGCATCACTGTAGTGCGATGATTATGAGCAATCTTGCCCCAAAGTAAGAAGATCCAAGAGCTTTTACGATTCCTTGCACTATTAGGTTATGTGTGTTTAAGAAAGTCCTTTGCGATCTTGGTGCAAGCATAAATCTAATGTCTCTTATCATTTTCAAGAAATTGGGGCTCGGGAACACCAAATCCACATCAATGGGCTATTAATGGCCGACCGCTCCATAAAGAAACCCGTGGGTGTGCTAGAGGATATATGGGTAAGGGTGGATAAATTCATTCTACCAACTGATTTTGTGATGCTTGATTGTGAAATGGACTTAAGAGTGCTAATCATTTTGGGGAGACCATTACTCGCCACGGGTCAAGTGTTGGTAGATGTAGAGCTAGGTGAGCTCAAGTTTTGAGTCGGAAGTGAAGAGGTCACCTTTAAGGTGTTCCCATCAGCTGAAACTCCAGATGAATGCAAATTATTGGTGTGTTGCATGAGGAGAACGAGGAGAGCAGAGTGGAGATGAAAGAGGCATAGTTGGAGGATGATCCTTCGAAGAAAGATTGCTAAATGGAAAATACATCATGCCACGACGTTAACTAAAGTGCTCCTTGGGAGGCAACCCAAGTGTTTTATTTTGATTGTTTTTATGTCATTGTTGTTTTTGATTTTTGTAGGGGTAATGAGGTGAGAAGAAAGGAGAGACAACACAAAAACTAGGCAAGCAATGTACTGGACCGGCGAATCGCTGATCCAGATGCGTGAACTGCCGCACTTTAACACAGGCAAGCAGTAACCTAGGAGCATAAATGTTAGACTGGCGAATGAACCAGCAGACCGCCTATTTAAAAGTGCGTACCGCCGTTTAATCGCCGGTGCAACCCAGAATACATGAGCAATGGGTGCCAAATCGACGACCCACAGGCGTAACGCCGACCCGGATCGCGAACCGTCGGCTGTAAAATAGTGAACTGAGCATGATTTCAAGCTCTAAAAGGTAAGGCAGCGTATCACCGGATCAAACCAGTGATCACCGGTGTAACGCTGGTAAGGATGCGGGTTCCAATTTAGAATCTCAATTAAAAATGGACCAACCTGGCCCATATATCTGTTTGAGCCGTCCTAGTCTAGACAAAATATTTCCTTAGGTTTCCTTTTTTCCTCTTTTACCATTTTCCCACACTACTTTTCACCTTCCTAACACCCTACTTTTCCATATTCTCTTCCACTTCCCACATAATTAACTCACCATTAATATTGCACCTCCTCCTCAACCAACCCTATTCCTATCTACTCACTATAAAATCCCTCACTCTCTCCACCATTTCTCACTACACTTACATTCTTCTTCTCTACTAAACAAGTTCAAGAATTGCCATTGTAAGCATTTCCAAGATTCCACAGTGAGTCTCTACTAAACATTCTCCCTAAGTGGTAATGTTTCTTAGACTCTCTTCTCTCTTCAATGGTATTTTGGTGGCATATCTATGTAGTGATAACATACATTTCCCCCCTTTTTACTACCATTCCTTCCCTAATTTGTTCCATGATTGATGTTATATGTGGTGTTATATGATGTTTGTGGGATGATAATAGTTTATTGCTGAAATAGGTGTGGGGATTTTGTGATTGTTGTGTAGACTTAAATAGGGTTAAGTCTGAGTAACCCAAATGGACTAAAATGTTATGCTTTACCCTATGATAGATTGAGTGACGTTATTCTTAAGGGTAAATCATCATTTCAGTTCTTTTTCATGTGCAGAATTGGTGCTTGGTATGATGTGAGTTAGTGTGTGTGAAATGGTGCCATTGAAACTAATGGAAATGCTTAGGGGACGATGACTATTAGCTATTAGCCAGTTGAGTCCGGCGAGACACCGATGGAATGGCGATTTAATCTAATGATGGCTTCAGGCCACTGATTTGATCCTGCGTTACATTGGCGATTCGCGGATCGGAACCGACTCTCGCTGCATTGTCACCGGTGGAAGGCCTGTTGCCCTAGTTTACTGTTTTCACCAGCGAGTCAGCGGCGATCCGCGGATACCATCCTACGGTTCACTGGTGCTTCTAATCCTTTGAAAGATAATTTTGCATCTTTGCTTCTCATTTCAAATTTAGTATAATGATTAGCTATTTCATTTCAATGCATTGTGGTTGCCACTAACATCATGCAGAAAATGTCTTTATCTAGGAACACCGGCAAAGGCAAGGCCCCAGCCTCCTCAACCACCAAAGGCAATGGCAAGGCCAAGGCCTTCACAACACCCGCCAACTCTAGGGAGGCCATCATATTTTGTGTGCCCAACATGAAAGGGCACTATGCCATATGCAAGGGATGGTCGATAACAGTGGAGAAAAGGTTCGATTGGTGGGACTGCGCAGTTACTTTCCCAAAGAAAATTGCGATGGTAAAGGTCCAGAGGAAGAATCTTCCTATAGAGGAAGCCACTTGGGAGATCGAGGCCGACATCTAAATCAAATATCCTCAGTTTTTTGTGGAATCAGGTGTGTTCTCTTCTTTGCTTGTATATAGACAGTTTGGGGATGAACAATGTTTTAATTGGTATTTGATGTAACGACCCGTATGTCATTATGAGGGAAACAGACTTAGAATGGATAGAGATGAATAAAAACATTGTGAAATGAGCTAAGTGTAAAACTAATGATTTTTGAGGAGCTATTGGTTTTGGGGGACCACTGCAGCGGTATACTTCCCGCTGCAGCGAGACTGTGGTGACGGTCGGAGTCCATCGTAATGGACTGGAAGAATAACCGCCGGATTTGCTGTAGTGGCTTTCTGGCTGCCATAGCGGGTCCACTGTGGCAAAAAGGTGACCGCTGCAGCGGATAATGGGAATTAAAAAGTGAATTTTAAGTGGGATTTCAGGGGTTACACCCCATTTATTCTAAGTTACGGAAATTCTTAACCAGAGGCGATCTTCCTAAAAAATAAGTGATTTCCCTCCCAAGATAAGGGTTCTTTTGAATACTTGTTATTTCGATCCCCTAGCCTTGTAGAATCAAGGGGAGGGGCCTTCAATGGTGAATTTCTAGTAAGAAAACTCTTATTAATAGGAATAGGGCTACAAATCATGGGAAGTTATGGGTATGGATTCCGAGTTCAATAGATTGTAATGATCACTTCCGGAATATGGTGTTTTCATAGAATTTAGTTCCTATGAGAATTAAAACCTAGAATGAGGTGGAATAAAGTCTTTAGCCCTGAATTGCCTAAAAAGGGTTGAGGGAGTTAATGAATAAGAATTGAACCATGGAAAACGAGGTGGTTACGATAATGGGTAGATGGGGGAGGATGTGAATTCTCGAAATAATTGTTTGGATAGTAGATTATTGTTTTTGTGTTACTTTCTTATTTATAGACTTTGACCGTTCAGAGGCATTGAGGAAAGACTAAGCTCCAGCTGTGTAATTGTCGTTCGAATCCTTCGTATCGAGGTAGGTTATGGTTTAAGGGAAATAGATCCTATTTAATGGCATATATGTTATGTGTAATGATGATATGTGATTGATTTGCGCACATTACCTGTTATGAAACTTTATTGTTGAATGAATTGTAGAATTAATGTAGATATGATGTGGGCTATGAACTGCTATGGAATTGTGTTGAATGGTTAAGTGAAGTTCCTTTGCATTGATATTGAGATGTTTGATGGTTTGTATTTTTGCAAGAGAGAGAGTATATCATAAACTCCTGAGTATTTAAAGAATTCACCTTGTATATTCAGTTGAATGAGAATTGTTAAGGATAGTAATAATATCCTACGATAAGAGGTTTGTGCCTGAGGGGAGCATCCAGATGAACAATATTGGTTGAGTGGCTCGTGTCCAAGGGGAGCATCCGAACGAGCATATGAGTGAGAGTGGGTACCATGTCGGTACAATACATGGATTTCTAGAGTCCCCTGCAGGTCATGACTGGAAGGGCAGAAATAAGATCCTCCAGTATGTGTGTATATTGTTATTGATGACGGAGTGTTTATGGTGATATGGCGGAGGTGTGTACCTGACATGTCACAATTTGTTCTATTTTATGATATGTGTGTAACTTGTGAAAGTCTTTGAATTAGTATGTGTTAAGTGGAGAGTGGGAAAGATCCTAAGTGTGATACGGATTAATGATTATGAATGCTGAGTTGATCTTTTTTGTGATGAAATGTTTTAAACTGCATGTTGTGATGAGTTGTTATTAATTTATGTCAAAACTTGTGCTATATCTGAATGAAATATAGAGTGTGTGAACTGATGAAGGTGCAACTAAGTTGAGCTACTGCCTCTAGTAGTACCGCTACAACGAAACTTATTCGGCTGCAGCGAGACAACTGTAGTGGTCAAGTGACCGCTGCAGCGAAAGACCCAATCTAGTGACCAGGCCAGTTATCACTTGTTCAGAGCTAGTGAATTTGAAATGTTATTGTACGTTTGTATGATGTTCGGGATCGGTTTTATATTTTTGTTGCCATTCTTATATGTTATTATGTAAGGTCGGTTGGTGATTCCTACCAGTACCCTGTTTTGTACTAATCCTACTCCTGCGCTTCTTTTCTGAGTGCAGAATACAATCCACGAAGCTCCATTCGTCCCCACCCTATGATAAAGCTGTCTCTCCTTCAAACATTGCATCATTTCTTTTTGTTTAGTTTAAATATTCCTAGATTGTAGTTAGACGTTGAAGTGCAATGACTTTTGGATCTTGGAAAGTTTTGTTTGTTTTGATTTAGTTGGTTATTATGAATTTTGTATATTTCATTTTCTTTTATTTTATTACAAATGTTACCTCTTCTTTAATGGTTGATGACGGGGTAGTTGTTGGGAATAGTTGGTTCTTCCACCGAGGGGTTAGTGTGGATACCAATCACGACCATTTGGGTCATGACATACGTCTTGTCCACGTGGACGAGAGCCATCCTAAGCCTTGCCAGGGTAAAGAATGATAAGATGTGATATCACGGTGTACTATGGGGTGGGGGAAAATACTCTCTTGAGAGATTTCAAATATAAATATATACATACAGTGGCGCGTAGTTCTGAGATCGGGGTCTTCGAAATATCTTGCCTACTCGGTTCTAGACACTACTCTGAAAATATGTATATAGCTCATAATTATATTTTCAAAACATAGCTTAAATCTGTTTCTTAGGAGTCTTGGCTCCAAACATTTCTGTAAAACTGACCTTGTAAGCTTTGACTAAAATCACGATAAAACATACTTGACTTTACATGGGCTTGCCCAAATTATGAAATCATACATATTTGAAATAAGCTTCATAATTCGGAATCATAGAATCATAAGTTTAAGAATTCATATCATTCATGCATACTTTGATAATTCATCATACTTGAAATCATGGGCTCATAAACTTGAAATTCATAAATCATGTACAATAGGGTATAATTATCATAAGTTTGAAAATTCATGAGGAATTTAAGAGTAAAAGCTGCCCTAATAACTATTTTCCGTCAATTTGAACATGAGAGAATTGAACCCATAGAGATAGCATGGATAATTGCATGGAATTGGGTTAAACCCTAGAATTTCAACATAACATGATTGGAGACTTAATATCATAGATTAGGAATGAAATTGGGCATGAGGGTAGAAGCATTTTCCCCATTCACAATCCTAAATACCTTGGTAATTGACTCCTAGGCTGTCTTAAAAAGCCAAGAAAAATTTGAAGAGATTTGATAAAGAACCCTAGCCTTGATCTTGAGAGAGGATCTTCAATCTACAATTGTTTTGAAAAAATGAGGACTTTGGCTAGGTTAAACCTCTTAATACACTCTTTAAGAGGATCAAATGACATCACTTAGGTGTTAGGAGCTTAGAAAATTACAAAACTGACCCTGAAAAATCAGTTGGACTGAGTCACTGAACGACTCGACGGTGGCAGTGATTAGTCGTCACACGCCCGACTGTCCGTCACCCATACCGTTTTCCCTAACCAGTAAGGTCCAGACTTCGTCCTTTTCAATGGTAGAAGTGACGGGCCGTCACTCCCTCGACGATGCGTTGAATCTGCCGTCACACCTGGAACAACGAGACCTAATCGCGACAAAACATGCGATGGTCCATTGCTAGGCTGATGGTTGTCATCCTCGCTGTCAAAGTCGCTACGCCACAGGCAACGGATCGTCGCTAGGCTGACGGACCATCGGTCTCCTCCATCACCCCTGCAACAAACCTGCTACTATCAGTTCTTTTTCTTCAATGAGTCATTTTGAGACTCGAGGTATTACATAGACACTTGGCAAAATAGTATTTCTAATTATTTTATTATGATGAAATATAAGCATTATAAATATTAACTTGGATTATTAATTCAATTCCTAAAATTATGTATAAATCTAATATGTAATACTCACATTTAACTAATCTATATCATATTATTATAAAGTGGAAAGCAAAAAAGTAAAAAGTTGGATTACCAAAATATCTACCAAATATTAAAAGACTCTTTTACCCTTCACATAAAAAAATATTCTATTAAATGAATTATTTTCAGCTATATATTTTTAATTATTATTTATTATATCAAACTTTTCACATTTCATCTTTCATATAATATGTAACTTATTTCTTTATCAACCACTAACTCACCCAACTAATTCATTAATACAAAAATCTATAGAATTTGAAAAGTTACATGGAGTAATTAAATGTAGGCTAATTTAATTAGTAGTTAAGTAGAAGGAAAGTCCAAAAAATATCAAGAAAAAAACTATCTAAAGGCTCTAAATGATTTTCATTTCCTAAGATTACTTACAGTAGCAAGCTTTTTTCTTCAAATTTTCATTTTGTAGTCTTTATCTATATAATAGGCTTTTGAGATAGTGAAGAAGGTGAAGGGATATGAAAATCATATTTGGTGTACTCAACCCTCAATTCACCTCATGTATACATTTTCTAAATTTATAGATACAATGCCTGACTACTTTTTTTGTTTGAGCTTTCATGGGGGAGGAATGACTAAAGATTCAGAGAAGTGAATTAATCATGAATAATTTTTTTTTGTGTTTTCTTTCAATATCAAATACGAATCTACAACTTCAGATTCTTTTCTATGTACCTTCATAATTTTCATTTAGTTATACTGAGTTATTATTTCATTGTAGTCATTAATTTATTTACTAAGAGAAGCTTGTATTTTCTTTTTTATCATTAACTTCTGAAACTTCTATAACATTAATTTCTCATGGTGAATATACGACTATCTTCATCTGAGCTAAGTAAATTAATTCAATATTTTAAAACTTTGATGTAGAAATTTTTTTGGCATGTATAAATAGAAAAAATATATTTTATTTCAACCTCTCTACCAATTAATGAAGTTCTCGACTTAGAGATTGGAAAAAGTAATACTCTATATACTTTGTTATCGTAGCTTCTTCCTATTTAAATTTGCTAAAGAGCATAAAAATTTTAATTTTTAATTTTTTTCACTTTTTAGATAATTTTTATCTAATAAATTGCATATAATTTATAGTATTGATTATATATTTTAAAATTTGTGTACTTATTAATAAGGGTCCATTCGCGATGCACGTATCCAAAGCTAGTATTAATACAGGAGGGTAGCGAAGCATTATATCTATATCTTATTAAAAGGAGGGTAGTGAAGCATGAGGTGAAACCAAGTGGCGTATTGAGAACTAGCAACTTGACAATTTTACAACAAAAAAGTATTTCAAATTATTATATTATGATGAAATATAAGTGTTATAAATATTAATTAAGATTATTAATTCGATTCCTAAAACATGTATAATTTTTAAGATATAATAATCATATTTAACTAATCTATATATTATTAAAAGGAGGATAGTGAAACATGAGGTTAAACCAAGTGGCGTATTGAGAACTAGTCACTTGACACTTTTACAACAAAAAAGTATTTTAAATTATTATATTATGATGAAGTGTAAGCGTTATAAATATTAATTAAGATTATTAATCCGATTCCTAAAACATGCATAATTTTAAGACATAATACTCACATTAACTAATCTACATTTATATATTATTAAAACTAGAGTAGTGAAACATGAGGTTAAGTCAAGTGGCGTATTGAGAACTAGCCGCTTGTCACATTTACAATAAAAAAGTATTTCTAATTATTATATTATGATGAAATATAAAAATTATAAATATTAACTAAGATTGTTAATTCGATTCTTAATCTATATATTATTAAAAGGAGGGTAGTGAAGCATGAGTTAAGCCAAGTGGCGTATTGAGAACTAGACACTTGACACTTTTATAATTAAAAAGTATTTCTAATTATTATATTATGATAAAACATAAGTGCTATAAATATTAACTAGGATTGTTAATTAAATTCATAAAATTACATATAATTTTAATACATAATATTCACATTTAACTAATCTATATCCTATTACTATATAAGTGGAAAGTCAAAACATAAAAAATTAAATTATAAAAATATCCATAAAATTTAATAGACTTGTTACACCCCGTAAATTCTTGACATTTAGATGGCCTATTTGCATGTTGGTTAAGAGCTTTAGAATGCCATACATGTTAGGAAAAGGCCCGGGGGAAGAACAGACAAACGCCAAGTCGGAGCATCGCAAGGCAAATGCGACTTATAAATTGCATTCGACAAATGCAACTTAAAGAGGAGGCCGGGCAGACCCCCTCATCGATGGCAACATGCCATGGAGGAAGCCCCTCCGCGATGACCAACGTGCCACGGAGGGGGGGTGTCCAGGCCAAGTATATAAAGCCCCCACTTCGGTTTTTTTAGATAATTCTCATAATTTCCAGAGAACAAACCAGAAAACAGGGGGCACGAAGAATTCCTTTAAAATTCCTTCCATTTATGCTATTAAACGCGGTCCAAACTCGAATTAACCTCGGGTAGTGAAGTATAAAGCTGCAGGGAGCATTTCCACGGAGTTAGTTTCGTGAAATTCGGCCGGCGAATCGTCGTCCTACCGAGATAAGGTAAGTGGAATTGCTCCAAATTAGTATCAATATATTTCCAGCATTAAAGTGAGTATTTCTCTCTTCTGGACTTCCGAGAAATAGCGAGTTTTCGGCTATTTTTCGATAAGTCAAAGTTTGGGCAGTATATATATTCAAAGTAGTGTTTTCTTC
>JACEIK010001990.1:97012-123942 GCA_018107945.1 Datura stramonium
GCCATACAGACAGATAGTATCTTGGCTACAGATTAGCCATGCAGTTAGATAAAGATTACAGATTCAGTATAAAGCAGTAAAGAATCAGTATAATACAAAAGAGATCAGAATAAGCAATCATATTTCAGATAGTATTTTTCAGTTATACATGCTTGCTATTTATGTGCTTATTGTTTGTTGAGACTTGGTTGTGTCATGAGGGCACCCTTTTGAGCATCCTCGCCGCCCATGGGTTGGTAATCGTGTCACCCACTGAGCGGGTGGGTTTACGTCACTCCAAGGAGTGGCATGCCGTCCCCAGTTTGGACGAAGATGGGATGAAGCTTTCCCATGTCAGGCTGATCAACATTATTATACAGAAAGCTGTTGCGACTAGCGCCCAGGGCAGAGTACAGATACAGTTTCAGATACAGAAACAGTATAGGAGTCCTTCCGACTCAGACACGGTGTTATATCGGAGGCTATATGGCCCGAGCCGGAGACCCAGGAGGCCGACAGAGGTGCTCGTAGTTAGTAGATGAGTGGAGTGACTTATTTTTGGCTGGTTTTGACCCGGTAGGGGTCTGTAGATTGTTTGCTTGCTTGGCGCCATCCGGCTTATGGGGTTAGTATTGGCTCTTGCTTGCTATATATATGTATTTATGTACTATATATTAGTTAATAGACAGCAGGCCGCCGCGTCTACGGGTACGCTCCTGCCTTATTAGTACAGAAAGGTTTGATCCTTCTTATATCAGTTCTTCAGATTCAGTTATCTCCTACTATTCAGAATTTCTAGATATGTTATTGTATTCAGTTGTATTCAGTTGCTTTGCATACTCAGTACCAGCAGTACTGACGCCAATAAGAGGCACTGCGTTACTTGCCTGCAGGTACTCATGGGCGAGAAGGCGATCCCTCGTGATTCCAGCCAGCTATAAGTCATCAGCTCCTCATCTGGGCCTGATATTCAGAGTGTAGCTCTTTTTCTTTATTGTACAGTGCAGGTAGGTCAGGGCTCTGTCCTGATCATTTCTATCAGTATCACAGAGGCCTGCAGATTGTATTTATTCATCTCCCTGTGGTCAGTTAGGCCGGTCGTGTGAGGCTGTGCATTTGTTAGTTGTTTAGCATTTTTGTTTATGTTGGTCATGTGGGTCCATAGTCAGATAGTAGTAGTGACCTTGTCGGTACGTAGTTATTCAGTATTCTCCATGTGTTGAGTTTCAGATGGCCAGCTAGACCGCATGGTGGCCTTGTCGGCCCACATAGGGTTCCTCGTTTTGAAGTATGTCTCTAGTTAGCTATTGTTACATATACTGTGGTAGCTATAAACGATCAGCCAGAGAGCTGTGTTTACAATCGTTATATAGCCCATTGTTTCCAGGAAATCAGAAATAGAGCTGCTTCAGGCACCAGACGTACTGGAAGCACTGAATTAGTAATCCAGGTCCTACTAGGGCACCAGGTCCCAGTCATACCCCCAAGGCGGGGCGTGACAAACTTGGTATCAGAGCAGGTCGTGTCCCAGGGAGTCATCAAGCCGTGCTAAGTAGAGTCTTGTCTATGGATGTGTTGTGCACCACATACTATAGGCAGGAGGCTGTGAGGTATGATAGGATGGTTACTCTTCTTTCTCATTCAGTCGTGCCATAGGCAGTACAGTATAGGATTAAGTCCCTAAAAAACTTACCATATTCTTTAGTTACAGATACAAAGACAGATCAGCAGCCCCCTATCACAGGCAAAGTTAGATACAGCAGCAGGAGAAGGCACCAGCAGGAATGCCCCAGTTTCAGTCAGAGTGTGATCTGAGGGCGATATAGAGGCTTCCATGCACAGCCCTCTCAGCGTTCCCCCTCATTAGGAGCCGTATGGCACGACAACGCCTCCGATGGCTCAGCCTTACCACGCCTCGGACCAGGAAGTTATAAGCATAACATACTTACGAGTTGATTTATTTGTTATATATATAGATCTGATTAGATAATAGACAATATTAGATTATCAATAAGTGTGAGAAAGAGAGAGGGAATGCCTACCTCTATCTTCTTTCAGATGTAGTACAGTTTCATGTTTTGTTTAGTTGCAAAAGAAAGGGCTATTCCTACCTTTTGATTTTGATTCCAGTATAGTAAAAGGGGCATAAAGGTGGTGAGTTACCGTCGAGGTAAATGAAGACGGATTGATTGATTCCAGTAAGTGTTAGAAGCGTAAAGAGCCCTATGATTACGTAAGTTATGCAGACCCTCATGTGGTAATAAGCCAGGAGAGAAAGTAAGACTGCTAGCTTACTCGAAGCAGGTGTAAAAGACCTGTCAGTGATGAACGCCTAGTAATAGTCAAGTTCGAGTCAGAAAATGGCCAAGTCCCGCCATATATGCTAACAGACAGCAGACATACTGCAAGATTATAGTTATGATTCAGTTGCTTTGATATCGAAAGGTAGAGGTGTGTGAGATTAGATGAGTCTGACTATAAGCCAGAAGAAGTATAGCTGAGGCTTGACCAGTAACCTGATTGCTGCAATGTAAGGCAGGTACTTGAACCCTGAGTTCAGTTTAAGCAAGATAAGGGGAAAGAAGCAGGAATACTAATTTTGAGAAATTAGAATTGCCCCCAAATTGATAGAATATCGTGTGTTGGACTAACCCTCGGACTGACAGTTAGAGATAGCCAAGACTGCAGTTCAAGAATCCCTGCGATATGTCCGCCTACGAAGAAGTTAAGAAACTACCGATACAGAGTCTCTAATCTAGTGTGGCCTAGAGATAAGGCCCATCAGACAGTCGTGGGCTCTCAATATAATTCCTTGTAAGGCCACAAGGTTCAGATATTGACCCATGTTATAAAAATGGCAGAAATTTCAAACAACAGACTATAGGTCAAGTCATATGTTTGTTTACTTGATCGGTGATGATACAATGAATGATAGAGAGGGCAGGAAATATTATTGGGTAATAGAAGCGGTATATCATGTACAGTATAAAATTAATAAAGCATGTCAGAGATCACACGTATCACTCACAGAATTCAGTATGTATTGTACGTAGCTATTGATATATATGTACAGATAACGAATATGCTGTAGGCAGCTGCTAATTGGGGTTACAATCACATAGATTCTGATTAGTGCCAGGAAGTATATACAGATCGCACAGCAGGATCCCTCGCTAAGAAGAGGGTATGTAAGTGTGAATCACGTATGAAGCCATAGAAACTGTCTTAGTTCTCAGTTATTGAGTTAACAGACTTATATGTTGTTGCCAGATCTAGACAGGCTTACAGAAGTTAGCCAACCTGAATCAGGTGGTTGGCTGATAAGGGCGCAGTTAGACGGTCTGGCGACCAACTGGCGCCTGCTCTGACCCAGCAGGGAGCATCCTAAAGATCAGTAACATTATCGTATATGCAGAACCAAATTTGAGACTGAATAGGCATACGTCGGGTCAGCAATACCAGAATTATTTTTCTTTCCAGTATGTTAAGTGGCAGTACATTGTTTTCTGCGCCTTGTAGGTGAGAGTCGGCCTTAGTCAATAGCAGTTATTATGTGGAACACCCCATAAGTCAGCCAGCCGTCCGAGTCAGATAAACCCGTAGGTACCCCAAGGACGGATCCACATCAGTAGTCAGTGACAGACTAGTACTTCGCTGGTTCTCATAAGATACTCGAAATATGAGCTACTTGAAGACCAGTCTTTGAAATAAATATACAGACCGAGTGTTTCAGAACAGTAGTATAAATCCAGTGGATACACTGGAAGCGTAAATTTTGGTAGTACTCTGCTACAGTGTTTACTAAGACAAGAGATCAGTAGACTCCCGTGAAGATCAGAGATTGATGCTAAGAGCCAGCAGTCTGATTAAGCCAGTTTTATAGTTATTCAAGTAAATAACAAGCAGTTAGATGTCCGCAGTTATACATGAGCTACAGATGCTCGAGTAGGACATTTAGGGCATTGTTAGACTACTGCAACATTCGGGTCATTCGACCCAGCTATTCAGTTAGTCAAGGTTATGCAGCCGGCATATTGAGATCGTGATCATTAGGATCCTCTGATCAGATAAAAAGGCACAAGTGCTGGGCAGTGATTTAGTTATCCAGTAGCAAGTAGCGTAGCACGCGACCAGAAGGCCAGATAAAGCGCTCTGCTTCTTATACCGGTAGATTGCCACCTTTCGGTCTCTCAGGCATGATAATCATTATGACCGCCAATTATATACTTCAAGTTCTTTAAATATAAATATGTTGTATCAGTCAAGAAGAGACAATGAAGTAGAAAACGCCCTTATCTATAAATCTATTAGGAGTTTGGTGTACTTGTAACCGAACAACGAGAATTATCCAGAGAAATATACCAATTAGCCAGCCTAGCCGTTCGTGGCAGAAACAGAGAGGACAACAGAGCGATAATTTAGAACACCGCAGTGTCATCATTGGTTGAAGAGGTAAAAGAACGGCAATATGAGGACCCTGACTTGGTCCAGCTTAAGAACAGAATCCATCAGGGGTAAGCGCCAGATTTTCAGACAACTGAGAATGAAGTGCTATGATGTAAAGACCGCCTCTGGTCGATGTTCCAGATGTTTCAGGAGCTCCGCCAGATTATAGATAAGGGTACATTACGCCCGCTACTCTTCACCCCGGCGCGACGAAAATGTACCATGATATCAAGTACTACTGGTGGCTTGGGTAGCTGAAAAGAAGAGAATTGCTGAATTTATGGCAGTGTCCTAACTTCCAACAGGTGAAAGCAGAACACAGAAACCAGGCAGGTTAACTCAGGACATAGCTGTGCCTCTAGCGTGGAAATGGGAAGCAGTGAATATGGATTTTATGGCAGGATTGTGCCAGACATAGACACAATTCTATATGGGTGATAGTTGACCGGTTGACAAAATCAGCTCATTTCCTGCCAGTGAAAACTACTTTCTCGGCCGAAGATTATGCCGAGTTGTATATTAGAGAAATAGTCAGACTACACGGAGTACCAGTATCTATTATCTCTGACAGAGGAGCACAATTTATACCTGAATTTTGGCAGTCGTTTCGAAGTGCAGGGTACACAGATTAATTTTGAGCACAGCATTCCACCCTCAGACAGATGGACAGGCTGAACACTTTTTGTTCGGGTAACTAGGACATGCGAGCGTGTGTTGGGTACGGAGTGGCTGGGTTGAGCATTTGCCATTAATCGAGTTTGCTTATAATAATAGCTATATCAAGCTATCAGATGCCTTCGAGGCATTATGTGGGCATAAGATCATGGTTGGCTGGTTTAGTAGGAGAATCAACATTGATTGGGCCAGGCGGTATTCCAGCAGTCAGAGGAGAAGGTAAAAACATCAGAAGGCACTTTACTGACTGCACAGAGCCGCCCGAAATCGTATGTGTGATGTTGTACGAGACCTGGAGGTGATATAAATGACTGGTGTTTTTGAAAGTATCACCGATGAAAGAGGTGATGAATTTGGCAAGAAAGGTAAGCTCACGTCCAAGATTTGTTAGGCCGTATCAGATTCATCGAAAGATAGGCCGAGTGGCATAGTTGAACAACGCCCGAATTAGAATCCGTTCATCCGGTCTTTCATGTATCTATGCTGAGGAAATGCCAGGAGACGCATCCAGAGCAGTCCCAGTCCAAGATATCCAGTTCAATGAAAATTGGCCTATGAAGAGGATTCAGTAAGCTGCTCTACCAGATAGACAAGTTCAGTAGATGGAGAACCAAAGATATTGCGTCTGTCAAAGTGCGTAGCGTAACGGGAACCGAGAAGAGATGACTTGGGAGGAGTGTGAAGTGCTTGAAAACTAGTGCCCTCATTTGTTCCAAGCCTAGCCAGGCAGGTGACAGGTATGTTAATATTGCTATCTTATGCAGTATCTTATAATTTGTATATGCTATAAACTGAAAAGTCGATTTTTAGCTATCATAGACCCTATAGTATTGTGTGAGTACCTGTATTGGACTTTCTGCATTTGGGTTTTGGGATGATCCATATTACAGGGAAACTCTGCCAAAATTTTCCTAGAAATAAGTTAAGTAAGTTGAGAAGTCCTCTAGATAGCAGTTTTCATTCGAGGACGAATGTTCTTAAGGGAGAATGTACACCCCGTAAAATTTCGGCTTTCATAGATGGCCTATTCGCGTGTTGGTTAAGCGAAAGCCGCGTATGAAAAGGCCCGAGAAAGATCGAACGAAGCCTGTCGAACCATCGCGGAAGGAGCCGAGAGGTAGAAGAGCCCTCCGCGATGGCAGCGTGTCACGGTGGGGCTCGTGGTGGCTCAATGACACGATTGGGCATACCCGGCCCAAGTATATAAATCCCCCACTTCGGTTTAATTGATCATTTACCTCAAAATAATTCCATAAATTGTGAGGGAACAGGGGAAACACGCAAGGTAATATAAAATATCGTTCGATTACGCCGTCAAACGTAGTCCAAATCCAAGTTCTCCAAATGTGAATTCTGGCTGAACTCAGTAGCTTTCTTGGGGCATATTGTCGGATGTTGGTATACAGGTAGACACGCACCCAGAAAATAGAAGCAATTAAAACATGGCTAGACTACCATAGGCCGAAGTCCGCAGTTTTTCTGGGATTGCCAGAGTGCTATGAAGATTTGTGAGAGTTCTCCACACCATTGCTTCCTCTAGCTAAAGCTGACAGTGATAAAGTTTCAGTGGACAGAGGCATTTGTAATTTCAAGAATTTAAAGACAGATTAACCTCGCCCTAGTGTTAGCATTATCGGAAGGTACAAAGTTATTCAGTGTATTGTGACACATCAGGTATTGGGTTGGGATGTGTGTTGAGGCAGCACGGTAAAGTGATTGCTTATGCTTCGAACAGCTAGGAAACACGAAAAGAATTATCTTACCATGACCTAAGTGATGATCTACACCTTAAAGATAGAGACATTACTTGTATGGCGTGTGAGATATTTTCACTGACCATAAGAGCCTACAGTATATCTTCACTCAGAGAGAGTTGAATTTGCGGCAGCGTCGCTGGTTAGAGTTATTGAAAGATTATGATGTGAGCGTTCTTATCATCCGGGAAAGGCTAACATGTGAATGCCTCAACGCGATATATGGGAGTTTGGCATACTTGCAGCCCGAGCAGTGGGAGTTGGCTAGAGAAATACACCAATTAGCTAGTTTAGCCGTTCGTGTAGCGAAACAAGAGGAAAACCGAGTGGTAATTCGAAACACTGCTGTGTCGTCATTAGTTGAGAGTAAAAGAACGGCAATATAGAAAGATCCTGACCTGGTCAACTTAAGGACAGAGTTCCGTAGAAATTACTTAAATTTTCAGGTAACTGAGGATGAGATGTGCGATGTAAAGGTCGCCTGTGTGTTCTAATATTTTAGGAGCTTCGCCAGCAGGGTATATAGTGAGGTACATTACGCCCGCTATTCTCTCCATCCAGGCGCGATGTATACCACGATATCAAAGATCTACTGGTGGCCAGGTATGAAGAATAAGCAGAATTTGCAGCCCAGTGTCTAACTGCCAGCAAGTAAAAGCATAAGACAGCATTAGAAACCAGGCGGATTGACTCAGGACATAATCTGTGCCTCTTTGGAAGTGGGGAAACAGTAAACATGGACTTTGTAAGTTACCCGTACCAGGAATGACATGATTCCATTTGGGTAATAGTTGGCAAACTGATGAAATCGACCCATTACTGCCAGTAGAAAGCTACTTTCTCTGCCGAAGATTACGATGAATTGTATATCAGAGAGAAATATTTGATTACACAGTGTTCCGATTATCTATTATCTCTCTGACAGAGGAGCACAATTTATAGCTATATTTGGCAGTCGTTTCAGAGAGGTCTGGGAACGCAGATCAATTTATTTGTGTTCAACCCTCAGACAGATGGACAGGCGGAACGCACTATTCAGACGCTCGAGATATACTCTGAGCATGTTGGACTTTGATGGTAGGATGAGCATTTACCGCTGAATGAGTTTGCTTATAACAATAGTTATCAGTCAGCTATCCAGATGGCGCCCTTTGTGAGGCGTGTGTATGGGCAGAAATGTAGATGCTAGTTGGCTGGTTTTGAAGTGGGAGAGTCAGCGCTGATGGGGCCAGATATTATTCGTCAGTCGAGAGGAAGATAAAAACATCAGAGAGACACCTACTGACTGCACAGAGCCGCCAGAAATCGTATGCTGATGTGCGGCGCAGAGACGTAGGTAATGAATGACTGAGTATTTCTGAAAGTATCTCCAATGAAAAGGTGACGATTCAGCAACCCAAGAAAGGTAAGCTCAGTCCAAGATTTATTGGGCCTTATCATATTCGTCAAAGAATAGGCCAAGTAGCATATGAGTTGAACTTGCCTCCAGAATTAGAGTCCGTTCATCCAGTTTTCCACGTATCTATGCTTAGAAAGTACATAGGAGACCCACCTCAGTTGTCCCAGTCCAGGATGTCCGGGTTACGGTAGAGCTAGCTTATGAAGAATTTCCAGTAGCCATATTAGACAGACAGATTCGTAGATTGAGAACTAAAGATATTGCTTCTGTCAAGATATTGTGGCATAATAAGAACCGAGAGGAGATGACTTAGGAGTAGAGGAAGACATGAAAGTTAGATATCCTCACTTATTTTAAGCAGCCAGCCAAGAGTATGTTAGTATTGTTATCATATGGAAATGCCTTGTATTACATGTATAAATGAGATAGTCGACTCTGATCTTTTGCGTGATGTATGCTATAGTATTGTGGCAAGGTACCTGTAATGGACTTTTCTGCATTTCAAGTTTTGAGATAGTCCATATTCTACGGGAAACTCTGCCAAAATTTTCTAAGAATAAGTCAAGTATGTTGAGGTTCCTATAAGTTAGAAGTTTACATTCGAGGACAAATGTTCTTAAGGGGGGAGAATGTTACACCCCGTAAATTCTCGACATGTAGATAATCTATTCGCATGTTGGTTAAGAGATTTTGATGCCATACATGCTAGGAAAAGGCCCAGGGAAGAAGACCGGAACAGTGACTCGTCGAACCATCGGCGGAGGAGCCGGGTAGAGCCCCTCCGCGATGGCAGCGTGCCACGGAGGGCCTCACCCAGTGGCAGCGTGTCACGGAGGCCCTGTCAGGCCAAGTATATAAACCCCTCACTTCGGTTTTAAGTGAGAATTCTTATAATTTCAGAGAACAAAAGAGAACAGAGGTGCAGAAAGGGTTTCCCGGGAATTTCCTTCCGATTACGCCGTTATACCGCAGTCCAAACTCGGAGTCCTTGGGTAGTAGGAGTATTTAGCAGCGAGAGCATTCTCAAAGGTTTAGTTTCGTGAAATTCGGCCGGCAGACCATCGTGCTGCCGAGCTAAGGTAAGTGGAATTGCTCCAATTAGTGTCAATATACTCTAGCCTTAAAGTGTATTTCTCCCTTCTGGACTTCTGAGAAATAACGAGTTTTTATTTATTTCGATAAGTCAAAGTTATGGTTATATATATATATATATATTAAAAGTGATATTTTCTTTTAGAATATTAGCGTATTTAGTTCTAATTGATATATATATGAATGCAGTTGAGAGAAATAGCAAAAATACTGACAAACTACGCCAGTTAGTCGGGAAATCAGAAGCGAAGGTATGTAAAGCTTGTTCCTTCGGCAAGTTATTAATCCCAGTATAGCAAATAGCGTGAACTATAGAAGAAAGAATTCAGAAGTCGAGTATTGAGTCCAGTATGAATCCAGCAAGCATGTTTTATGTTATTTTGTTGTATTCAGAATAAAAGTTAGTAAAGTAATATCAGACAGTCAGATAATATTTCCAGATACCCAGTATAATCAGTATGAGAATCAGTTAATGCAGAAAAGAGATTCAGAATAGAATATCAAAACATGGATAGTATTTTTCAGATCGAACATGCTTGATATATGTGATTATTGTTGTTGAGACCTGTTTGTGCTATGAGGAGCACCCTTAGAGGCTTCCTTGCCACCCCAGGAGTTAATGATGTATCGACTCGCCCACTAGAGGTGAGAATACATCACTCAAGTAGCATGCCGTCCGTGAAATATGATGAAGATGGGATGCAGCATTTCCCATATCAGACTGATCAACATAGCATTATAGCTTACCTGTCCTGAGCGCTTGCGCCCAGAGGGCAGACCACAAATACAGATACAGATACAGATTACAGTTCACAGTTACGGGAGTCCTCCAGACTCAGATACGGTTAGTCGAGGGCCTAGAGAGCCCAAGCTGCATGAGGAGGCCGGTAGAGGTGTTCGTAGTTAGTAGGCAGTAGGTTATTTGTTTGGATGGTTTTGACCGGGCTAAGGGTTTATAGATTGCGTGTTGGTTGGCACCTTCCGGCTTATGGCGGCTGGTATAGGTCCTTGTATGTTATATATGTATATATATGTTATTTATTAGATGATAGATAGCAGGTCGCCACGTCGACAGGTATGCTCTACCTTACCTTCAGTACAGATAAACATTTCAGATCCCGTCAACCCAGACAGTGTCAGATACTTTTTGCTATCTAGAATTACTAGTATTGTTGCTTATAATGATTATGTTCAGTTTTGCTTTACATACTTCCGGCTTATGGCGGCTGGTATAGGTCCTTGTATGTTATATATGTATATATATGTTATTTATTAGATGATAGATAGCAGGTCGCCACGTCGACAGGTATGCTTCTACCTTACCTTCAGTACAGATAAGCTTATTTCAGATCCCGTCAACCCAGACAGTGTCAGATACTTTTTGCTATCTAGAATTACTAGTATTGTTGCTTATATTCAGTTATGTTCGGTTTGCTTTACATACTCGGTACCAGTGGTACTGACGCCCGTTTGGGGCGTTGCATTACTTGCCTGCAAGTACCTATAGATGAGGAGCCGACCCCTCGTGATCCTAGCCAGCACAGAGTCATCAACTCCTGTCATCCGGAGTTTGATATTCAGAGGTTTATACCATTTTCCTATTGTTGTATAGTACGGGTAGGTCGGGGCCCTGTCTCGACCATCTTATCAGTATTCTTAGAGGCTTTCAGACTGTATATATGTCCTTGTGGTTAGTTGTGCCGGTCGTGTGAGGCCGTGCGTATGTTTAGTTGTTTATGTTGGACGTGTGGGGCCTTATCCAGTTAGCAGTTGGTGACCTTGCCGGTCACAGAGTAGTTTAGCTTCTGATTCAGTTCTCTGTGAAAACTAGTCAGCATGGTGGCCTTGTCGGCCCGCATAGGCTCCCTTATATTGATACGATTTTGGTTAGCTGTTGTTGTTGTACAGGTGGCTATAGGCCTAGTCAGCCAGAGGCTGTATTTACAGCTGTTATATAGCCCGTCATTTTCTTGAATCCAGAGTTAGAGACAGCCAGGCACCAGAAGTGCTTAGGCTCGGCAGTCTAGCAGTTCAGGTCCTAGTATGGCACCAGGTGCCAGTCATACCCCCCAAGGCGGGGCGTGACAAAATCATGATGAACTATGACAATGAATGTAGATAAAATGAATATCTTGGAGTGAGAGGCTCATGCCCGAGACGAGCATACAAACTAGCAATATTGACTGAGTGACTCGTGTCCAAGGGCAGCATTCGGATGAGCATATGAGTGGGAGCGGGTACCACACCGGTACAATACATGAATTCTAGAGTCCCTTGCAGATCATGACTGGAAGGGTAGAAATAAGACCCTCTGGCATGTGTGTACATCGATATTTAGTGACTGAGTGTTCATGGTGATGTGACGTAGGCGTGTGGCTAAAATATCACCATTCGTTGTATTAGTTGATTTACTATAAAATTGTGAGAATTGGTCTGAGTATGTGTAACTAACTGAATTGAACTTATGGTCACATGCTTGCCGTCTGAAATGTTGAGGCTTTGCAATGACTTGATGGATGAACTGTTTGAAGGGAATTAGTGATTGAATTGTGCAATCTTGAGAATGATTCATTCTATATCGTATGTGGTTATGTGATATCTATTACTTACTGATGTCTGTGAAATAACATGGATGATTATAATAATGTACAGGGTGTAAAGAGTTAGTGGAATGTTGAATGTGCAGCTAAGTCGAGCTATTGCTAAGGCAGTATCGCTGCAGTGGAACTTGTTCTGCCGTGGCGAGACTGCGGCAACGGCTAAGCGACTGCTACAGTGATGGCCCAATCCAGTGAGCAGGCCGTTTAGCACTTGAGTATATTTAATTCCTGAAATGAGTATTGTTTTGTATGAATGGTATTCTGGGATAATTACATATGGTTGTCTGTATGTATGTATGTTATTATGTAAGGTCGGCCGATGATATCTACCAGAACTATATTTCATACTGACGCTACTCCTTCACTTCTTTTCTGAGTGCAGAATTTGATCTGGGAAGCTCATATCGACCTTACCTCTAGAGAAACGGCAGATTATCAGAAAGGTGAGCGGCGCAGGATGTGCAGTTCTACTCTCCCTCCGAAGATATCTCTTGTACATACATTTAAAACTTTATTTATTTTATCCTGATTCAAAATTTGGGTCTTGCATAGTTGATTAGATATTAGTGTTGCTTGACTCTGTTAGTGTTAGAATTCCCATGTTATTACTATCATATGCATTCTTAGTCAGTTGCATGCTAGTTCAGTCTCAGTCATAATGTTAGTACCTTCAGTATCTTACAGAAATGTCAGTTGATCAGTTTGACTATAGTTAGTTTCTTGAGGTGTCAGTAATGCCTCCTAGTTATCGGTTATCAGTTATCAGTTGGTTTTTTTAGACGGTTACGACGCTTCCAGATAAGAAGATCTAGCCAGTCTTAGGACACCAGTTTCAGTTATCTGGTCCGGTAAGACTCTCAGGGTAATCCCAGATAAGTATCCCTGATCTAGTCTTGGACCTCAGCTTCGAGCTATCAACTTAGTAGTCAGATTAGGGCTATCTAGTGGGAGTAGGACTTAGCACCGAGAGGACCGGGGTTCCAACGCATCCAGGTTTCCAAAACTACATTGCCACTGTAGGTTATTAGCATAAATGGGCCCAGAAAGTGACAGTTCACACTTTTATTCCCTGGCAAGGTATATTGAGTCCTATCGATGGGGAGTATACATCAAACTCCATTTTTAGCTCACATGGTTATATGTCGATTAGACTCTCCCACTAATCAGTTCAGTTCCGTTCAATTTAGCTTAATTCAGTATCTCAGTCTAAGGACATGTTTATGACAACCATCCGGGGTAATTATTGACCATATTAGTTATAGTTCAGTTTTATCAATTTACAACAATCAGTTGGTCATTTCATGTTATTTCAATACAGTTACTTAATCTTTCATTCTTATTGTATCTCTCACTTACTTAGTACTTTCAAAGTACTGACACATACTTTCCATGCTGTATCTTATTATGATACAGGTGTAGGTTCTCAATCCCAGCATCATCAGTAGTTTCCTCCAACGATATCAGCAGCAATGTCATTGGGTGAGTCGTCATCTTCCAAGGACGATATTTGCTTTCAGACAGTTTTATTTAGACAGATTATAGAGTTAGATGGGGGTTTGTCCCAACAACTCATCAATTAGTAGTTGGCTTTTAGACATTGTTGTTCAGTATTGTTTCTAGTCATTTTACACTTTCAGCAATATTGATTACATTATTAGTTAGTATAAAGCTTCTGCTTATGATTACTAAGTTTACCAGTGTAATGATAGACCATGTGTTAGCTTGGGGTCACTTGTGGCACCAAGTACCGTGTCTTGTCTAGGATATAAACTCGGGCTGTGACAAACTTGGTATCAGAGCACTAGGTTTAGAGTATCCTAGGATGTATGAAAGCCGCGTCAAGTACAAAGTTTTTCATGGGTGTGAAGCTCACCACACTTATGATGGAGAGGCTATGAGACGTTATTAGGAAAACTCCCATTTGTTCATACTCCTTTTCGTGCATTGAAGTTGAATCCCGAAATGTCCTCCTAACTCGTGCTTTATTCGTTTCAGTGAAAAATTTGCCTCCAAGATGAAGAAATGGAAGGAGGGCTGGCAACACCAACTGACTTGCCCCACCAGCTCCAGCAGCCCCTCAGGATGACCCAATGTTCTCAGCAGAATTCCGAGCAGAAATCCAGCCGCCAGATCTAACGATGACTAATCAAGTGAACCAACAGGTGGTCCCAGTGAATACAAACAGGTCTTGATAACACTCAAACCACACCTACTCCTGAAGTATGAAGCGGACGTTGTCAATAAAGAAACCAACAAAGAGGTTGGAGTTGAACCCACAGGGAATATGGAAGATCTTGACTAATGCCGATAAGTGAACTTGTTAGTTAGTTACTCCAATTCGGGGGTTTAATAAAAATAATAATTGCAAACAATGGTTGAAATTGTGATGTAGAATCAAGAGTTAAGAATAACTAGGATTTGTGTTCCCCATGGGTTCATAACTGCTTCGGGTGTAGACACGTGATCAATACCAATGCTTACTTGTAGAACTGATAACTAGGGTTCATCCAAATGACTGGTTCGTCCCTATTGAATGACTATACTCAATTACCGGGTCAGGTCTCATGAGTAGTTTCAATTTAACCGTTATCAATTTGTTCCAAATAAAACTATCCTGCGACCACAACTCAAGTTAATACAATGATCATCAAAATTAAGGCTTTGTTGTAATTCTCTTTTCTTAATCTCTACCTCTCTAGGCTCAAGCAAGTAAAGAATTCGGGCAAATCCTAAAGTTTTACACTTTTAAGAAATGTTTAAGCATGAAGAGAATACAATATAAGCGTTTTGCATTGGTTTTGAATCACTTTTGTGCAACCCTAGCTCATTAATCCACCATGCCCAAAAAACCCTAGCTATGGAGGCTTTAGTCTCTCATAGTTTCAAGGTTGTGGTATGCATTCATGATTAAACACATAAATCAATACTTACAATGGTAGATGAGAGAAAAAAAATTCTATGATCATACCAAAAATAACTCAAGAACAATTCACAAAGATCAAGAAACAATCAAAAAAAGGTTGATCACAAGCCAATCAACTCAATTCTACATTATCTCGATGTTCTCTCACTTCAACTAACAAATTCTAACCTTCTCTAACTGTTCTCTAACTACTCCTTACGAAAATAAAACATAAAAATTATTTATACAGACATAAGAATCCTTTTCCTAGGCTAACAGGGTAAATTTCCATAACTTGTGCCGCCTGAGCCATGACAGATCCTACGACCCCTAGCAGGATTGTACGGGTAGTACCTGCTGTCCGTATGTCCTTGACTTGCTTAAATTTGGCTAAGTGCTGGGCCTTGGTACGACTCGTACATGCTTCCTACGAGTCGTACTGATCTTCTATTCTTGAATCTAAGAATTCTCAATTTGTCTGAAGTTCTTCATGAGTGTGATGGTACGACTCATACCTTGACGCCACGACTCGTACTATCTATCCGTGTCAGCAGTCAGCCTCTTTTGCAAATCTTCTGAATCTTTCCATGACTCAATACTATGACCCATACAAGGGTTGTGCGACTCGATCTGAGTCGTAGTATGTACTCTTCATAACTTAGCCATCTAAAACTTTTCACGATCTTTAGTACGACTTGTAGCATCAAGCTACGGCTCGTATTGAGACTTGTGACTTAAGCTCATTTTATGCACTTTCAAGCTATCTTTTGCACATTCTTGCTCCCACACCTATTTGTACTGTAACCAAAGAAAAAGTGCCTTATATCCATATAAACATACCTAAGTCCTTGCTATTTTCTTAGTTTTGAGCGTCAAAAGTGCTGTAAACTCACAACACATCAACACCCTCAACTTAAGACTTTTGCATGTCCTCAGACAAAGAAAAGAAAAACGAAACATGTTGCTCAACTAGAAACTAAACCTTGGATACTACAACCAATACCAAACAAAACTTTCGCTTTTACATTCAACAAATTTTGGCCCTTCTTCTGTGAACAAATATCAGCTAATGTACTACAAGCAACCACAAAACATGCTAAACAGGGATTAAGACACGTTATCTAGCTATCAACAGACAATCAAGTCATCACTGATTCTTTTCACACAGACCAATGGTAAAAGTAAACATAATCCATGTACTCTCACAACAAATGAAGTCCCTATTCACAGATATAGTGTCAAATATTGCATGTGACTAAACAAGTGAGACTCTCACTCTCATAAATAAGTTTCAAGTACGGTGTATTAGTAACCATAATCTTGCCCTTATTTTCTCAACTTCGGTCTGTCAGATGGTCAGATTAGGATCACTATAGGACTTGTTGTGGCTTGTAATGTAGGCTTTAGGGCTGATCATTATAAATATGAGAGATTTTTGAGTGACTATCCCTTCCTTGGCACTACATACATTAGCTTCACCTGTTCACCTATTTCACCCTCTTTTCTTTTCATTCCTTTTTCCTCCCTTTTCACCTCTTTTGTATGCATTTGTATGGGTGTGGTGTATTTTCAACCTTTTTCAAGCATTCATTTATTTTTTCTTTTGAATTTGCTTTTTCAAGATTTTCAACTTTTTCATCTCTTTTTTTCTTTTCACACCACACCTCATTTTTAACCTTTTCTCTTTTCTTTCCCTTTTTCTCATTCCCAACATTTATGCACCCCTACTCTAGCCACCCTCAACTTAGGCATTTTGCCTATGTTTGAAGTTCACAATGTCCAAGGAAATACTAGGGCCAAAATAGGTTCATTATAAAAAAAATGGGTACGGTTTATCGGTTAATCAAAGAAAAAGGTCTATTAAAGGCTAAAAATTGGGATCAAGGGAATAATATGATTTTGGAAGAGTTATTTAGGCTAAAAGCGATCTTAACAAAAAAGGGCCTATGATCATATCCTAACCATCCATCCTTAGACTGTGCAAAGACCAATCAGGAAAGTTTTAGATCTTCAACACAGTACTGAACTAAGTATCAACCTCACTCGCTCATGGCACATGAATTATATTCACTTTACTTGTCTGGTTTACACATGGATTAACAAGACTCCTCATTCTAATACACTAAATGACATCAAAAGATCCATAGAAATCATGTATACAGTCATAAATACATAGCTAATGCATCAAAAATTTTAAACAGGGTCAATATTTTTCAAAAATTCAAAACTAGTGCACTTTCATTGGCTGAGCACTCCTAAGTTATTCCTAATTAAGAAAAAGTCAAAAAATAAGAAAATAAAATCCTAAACATGCCGGTTCTACCAGATAGAATGCCCGAGGGAAAAGAAACACAACAAGAAAAACCCTCGGACGAATAAAAAAATCCCAAAAATCACAAGTACACCCCCTCCCCTTTTTGAAAATTTACATTCATCCCCGAAGCATGAACTTCAAGAACAGAGGGAAGGGAACATACCTGTGGTGCTCTAGGCGCTCCTCTCATCCCGCAGAGGAGGTACCTCTGCTGCAATTGTGGCGCTAGCGGTGGCCGACACACTCAATGATGTATCAATAGGGGGAGTGGTTACCCCCTCAGTAGTCTTAGCCACCTCTACAGCTTCTGTGGTGATCGGATATGAATGTGGATCACTCGAAGGGTCCTTGCCACTAGCAAGCTTGGGCTGAGCCATGGTAGAGTTTCCTGCTCCTCTAGCTCACTCCTGCAGCTCTGACATATATGAGTCATGAGTCTGCAGGATCTATGCTCGTGCCCGCTTGCGCTCTCTTCTTTTTTTCCTTTCTTATCCAACATCCTCAGAGACTCTTTTCTTCCCTTTTTCTCTAGCAGCTTTCATCGGCTCCCAATAAGCTACTAAGTCAATCTCCTCATCAGGATCTTCATCAATGTCCGAAAGAGTGGGGGCTGATATGATTGCCGGTTGTCGTGATGACAACTCGACTACTTGGATCCGAAAAACACCCAACTCCTCACGGAGACTGCTGGTATCCGTCTGCTCTGCCATATGCACATTGAACTGACTCTCAAATCTATCCAGGAGAGCATGTAAAACTTGAGCTACTATGTCAATCTCTGCTTTGACCTATGGCTTCACATTCTCCATCATCGCCTGAATTTTTCTTTCGGCCATAGTCAATCTCTTAGCCAGTTTCTGCAGAAAATCATGAGGCACTAGGACATATCCTTCTTGAGTCTGAGTCCATAGGTTAAGTAGTGCTGTGGAAAAAGTTCTAGGAGCTGCCTCTGAATGACCGACATCTGTAGCCGGTGTCTTGCTCTGCTCCTGTGAGGTGGGGAATTCACCTGTGCGCCCCCTTCTGGCTGGGTCTATGGAATTGCTATGGGAAGTCAGGCCCTACTCACCGGGTTCATTTCATCCCGGATTAAACCAATGTCTACTATCCTCTTCCCTCCAATCAAGCTCTCCTCACCCCGTCGCACCGACACTTATGCCTCTTTGCATAATCTGAAAATGAGGCTCGGTAAGGGGATGGTAGTGCTTAATCCCACAACCCATCTCATATTTCCTTTGCAATGATCCTCGGGATTTTGATGGGGTATCTGCACATAAGGCATGCCACCAGAGCTGCTCTGTCTGTACTCAGAGTGTTGTCATTAACTGTAGGTGCTAATTAGTGGCGCACTAGGGTTCAACAGGCTTTAGCTATGAAGTTGAGCGAGTTTTTGGTAACCTGCATTCCACCAGAGACCTATTCTGCTTCCTCTTTGTCCTTAGCTATAACACCCGCCAACCATTGTAGCTGCCTCTGTCTCTCCTCAAATCCCAGTTGCCTAAGTTGCTTGAGTGCCTCCACTCAGAACTCATATTCTGGCGTGGCATGTGGAGGTATGAACTGGGGCCCGTACAGGATCTGGGAGATAGTCCGCTCAGAGATATCTACCTCTCTCCCTCTGACCATGATGCTCTCCAATTTGGGATGGTCTTTCACCTTCTGCCCTTTCTTTTCTTTTTCCTCCATGGTTTCCAAGTAGTTTTTGTAGAACTCTCGGACTATCTCTAAAGTGTATTGTATTGGAGTCCTAGCCATCCATTCGAACCCATAAAAGTTGAAAATCCACTTCATCTCCTTTACTTTATTCAATGTGTTGGTAAGGTTCCGCGGTTCTTCTTGGATGCTCCGCCTAGGTTTGTTTTTGGTGGTGAGAGATATGCCTTGTTCATAGATTTCCTGTGCTCCTGGCACTCTCCACCGGATGGTTCGACTCTCCCTAGGCAGGACCTGCTGCTGCTCAGCATTGGAAGCCTCCTCCTCAGACTCAGAACTACCACTTGCCTCTCCGGATTGGGTCTCCTCGAACCCTTCTTCTGCATTTGAGCTGCTTCCTGACTCCTGATTACCTTTTTTAGCTCCCCCCTCCGCAGGCTGGGGAGCTTGGGAAGATGTGGCAGTGGCAGTAGCTTCTACGGCTTGTGCTTTTTCCTTTTCCCTAGTGGTTCTAGTTCCGTTGGTGTCTGAAGTATCAACCCGGTACTCCTTAACTGAACCACTAGGGGAGTTGCCTGCTTGCTCAAGCTCAGACTCAGATGTTTTATCATGTAATGTTCTCCGGGAAGTTTCTTAGGATGCTTTGTGCTTCATCGTCATTGTACCTATAGAGAAGAGAGTTAGAAATTCCATATCTAAGAAAGAAAAACTAGAAAAGAAATTCTCAGTATCTAACCATGGGTCAACAATATGGGTCGTACCTTGGAGGTACGACTCATATGAAATCCCAAACATCCTATGTGCACATTATGACTCGTACCACGAAGGTACGACCCGTACCTTGAGTCGTCTGATGATGCCCCTACACTGCAAATTTCTCTGTATTTTCCCACGACTCATGGTACGACCCATAGGTCGATTCCACAAGTCGTAGGAAGGACCTTTCTGCCTCATCTGGGCTTGGCCCTGTTCAGGTCTTTGGTATGAATGCACAATACGTCTCATAGTGTCAAACCACGAACCGTAGTGTGTTTCGTACCTTAGTTCTTGACTTATTCAATTTTGGTCCAATTTACATGGATTCTTTTTCATGATTTGGGTACTCAGAATTCCCTAGGTCTAGGCATTTTCAGTTCAAGTTATTACACACTACTCATCTCTCCCCTTTTATTCACTACCCGTAACTCATTGTGAATGGTTAAATGCACAAGTTCATCATATTTTTAAGGACCTTTCCTAGTCGAAAACAACTCATTAGCACCCTTGTTCATTGTATCCTTGAATTGTTTTTCAAGCAAAACTAAGACTCACAAGGGTTTTAGCACCCTAACCTCACGCACATAATAAAGCAATAAACTTACTTGTTGATTGTCTACTTCTACTGGTAATCGAGAATTAGGGTTGAGCTGAACGTGATTGAGCAAGAAATTGCTCGACTGTTCCTTTGTTTTTGAGTTATGGGTGCGAGGGATTCATAAGTATAGTTCGTGCTTTGGTCTTGTTCACGTGGGAAAGGGGTCTATTTTAGGTTTGAAGTTTAAATAAGCGAGGGGAAAATTTATAAAATTTGGGCCGAGTCGGGTAAATTCAAAGGTTTTGACCCGTCACGACACGTACCATGAGTCGTAGGAAGACCCTATGACTCGTCCCTTGGACCCGTAAGTCAGAGTTTTGAAACACTTATCTGAGGACCTACGATTACATCCTACAACTAGTACAAGGTGGGTACGATCCGTATAATGACTCGTAGGTCTTTACTTTGAAATACATCTCTGAACTTCTCCATGCCTCCTGCTACGGCTCGTATGATGCTGTCACGAGTCGTACTGACAGCCGTAGCAGCTTCTTTTTCAGCAGTCTTTCTGCCTCCTCTTTTTGTTTTCCCTGCACACTGAGCACACATTAGTTCAATCACTTGGGTTGCCTCCCAAGAAGCGCTTGATTTAACGTTGTGACACGATGCAGGTGTCCTGGTTACTTAGAATTCACCAAGCCACCACTTGGATTTTCTCCAAAGAAGTTCCTAATTTAATGTGGCGGCACGACGCAATTCTCTTGACTACTTAGAATTCATCATCAAGTGCTGAGATTACACTGAATTCCTTCAGTTGCTGCATTGACTGGCAGATGTTGAAGGTGACCTCTTCATTGTTAAGTCTGAACTTCAATTGGCCCTCCTCTACATCTACTAAAGCCCTTCCAGTTGCAAGGAATGGTTGCCCCAAAATGATAGGGACCTCATAATCAACCTTGCAATCCAAAATCACAAAGTCTGTTGGGAATATGAATCTATCTACCTAAACAAGTACATCGAATAGGATCCCCACTGGCTTCTTCACAGTTCTATAGGCCATCAGTAGCCACATAGTAGTCGGTGTGGGGGCTCCTAAGCCTAATTTCTTGAACACTGCCAAGGGAATCAGGTTGATGCTTGCTCCTAGATCACATAGTGCACTTGCGAACTCGACATTGCCAATAGTGCAAGGTATAGTGAAAGCACCCGGGTCTTCCTTCTTTTGAGCCAGGACCCGTGTAGCTATGGCCTACAGTGATGTACATTTTCTACCGGCTCATAGCTTACAGACCTCTTCTTTGTCACCAAGTCCTTCATAAACTTTGCATATCCCGACATTTGTTCGAATTACTCAACTAATGGTATATTCACAGATAATTGCTTAAGCATTGACAGGAATTTCTAGAACTTACCATTTTTTGCATTTTTCTTCATTCTTTGGGGGAACAATGGCAGTGGTCACAGGATAGCTTTGTACTTTTGAGTCACTCCTTGATCAATATAAGGTTCTTTCTCACCTATTGGGGGCTTTGGCAATACAACGTTCTCCATCTCAGCACTCTTCTCGTTCTCCTCAATTATGCTCTCTTTCTTCCATTCAACTACAATCGAAAAGGGGGGGGGGTCAATTGTGGTCTTACCACTCCTAGTCATTATCACCTTACAGTGGCCATCATTCTTTGGGTTCTAGACGGTGTTACTAGGTAGTGCACCCTTTTGTCTAGGGTTCAGTGATGCTGGCAGTTGCCCAAGCTGCTGTTCAATCTTCTTGATGGCTGTCGCATGAGATTCCACTCTCTGACCCATACTTGATATGTCACCACGGATCTCCTTCAATTGATCATCAGTGGACCTCACCTTTTTCAGCATCTCGGCCATCATGCTCTCTAACATTGATTGCCCAACCTCTCCCTCTCGTGCATTGTCAGGCACATATATTCCAGCTCAGTCGTTGCAGTAGCCTTCATTCCTTCTCCATTGTCCATCACGCTCACGACCTCGGCTCCTGTCTCTGTACACATTTCAGTTGTAGTTATCTCTGTATTGGTTCCGACCTTGGTTTCTAAAACCTTTGTGCCAATTGTCTTGTCCAGACGCTTGGGCATTGGCTCGAAAATCCGCTACCTGTATGTCCAGGAAATTTGCCTCTTCCTCGAAATCAGAGTGATCTACCCCCGGCTCCAGTCCTTGTGTCCCCACTGCATTTACCTTTTTAGATCCTACTCCCATAATGTGCTTTGTAAGCAAATCCAATGATGTGCGCATGTGAGCTAACCTAAGGTCGCGTTCCTCTTCCTTCCTGCACTAGTCTACAGTCAAACCAATAGCATACGTACCGGCCGCTGCATCTGCCTCCCTAGTATGCCATTCCCTATTTGTCTTGGTCACCCTGTCAAGGATAGTAGCAGCTTTCTCCCAGGTGTGACTCATCAATGCTCCTCCTACCACCGTGTATGCCACAACTTTTGTGCTATTATTTAAAGACCTGTAAAAAATTTCCAACAAATTGTCATCTGGGATCTTATGGTTTGGGCACTTTGTCAACTTCTTCTTGAACCTCAGCCAAGTTTCATGAAGTGCCTCAGTTTTGAGCTGTCGGAAATTGTAAATCTTATCCTTAAGCTGCAACATTCTGGAGATGGGGAAGAATCTCTCCAAGATGGCTTGCTTGAGTTCCCTCCAGTTGGTTATGGAGTCGTTGGGCAGCTCTGATAACCATAACTTACCCTGATAGAGAAAAGGGGAATAGTCTGAGCCTGATGGCGTCTTGCCTAACCCTAGGGAACCTATACGCCTTGCATATTCCAATGAAGTTCATCAGGTGTAGGTTGGCGTCGTCCGCTGCATGACCACTGAACACCCCTTTCATGTTCAACAGTTGAATCATGGTGCTCGTGATGTCAAATTTGGCCCCAGCGGGCAGTGGTGGTGGTACAATTTCTCCAGTTGACCCAACTTCATCAATGTCTGGATCCTCATCATCGAAGAACTGAGGGGAAATTCTATAACCTCTGTTTCCCCGACCATGTTGTTCGGCATTAACAACCTCTTCTCTGACATCATCCGCATCCTGAAGTGCGCTTGCCGAGCTAGCTCGGCTTGCCTAGCTTCTTTATCCATGCGGGCATCTCTCTATTCCTGGTTTTCCATTTTGTGTAGAGTCCGTTCGATTTTGGGATTCAATGGAATCAGGGGATTTCCACTACTCCGAGTGCTTGGCATCCACCGAAAAACAACCTGTGGGTATCAAAAACTAAAAAGAAAACATAATTAAGGAAATAACTACCAAAAGTCAAATACAAACAATTAATCTAGTCTTATCCATATTCCCCGATGACGACACCACTTGTTGATAACACTCAAACCACACCTCCTCCTGAAGTATGAAGCAGACATTGTCAATAAAGAACCCAACAAAGAGGTTGGGTCGAACCCACAGGGAATATGGAAGATCTATACTAATGTCGGTAAGTGAACTTGTTGGTTAGTTACTCTAATTGGGGGGTTTAATAAAAATAATAATTAAAAACAATGGTTGAAATTGTGATGTAGAATCAAGAGTTAAGACTAACTAGGGTTTGTCTTCGTTATGGGTTCATAACTACTTCGGGTGTACACACGTGATTAGTACCAATGCTTACTTGTAGAATTGATAACTAGGGTTCATCCAAACGACTGGTTCGTCCCTATTGAATGACTATACTCAATCACCGGGTTAGGTCTCATGAGCGATTTCAATTTAACCGTTATCAATTTGTTCAAAATATAAATATCCTGCGACCACAACTCAAGTTAATACAATGATCATCAAAATCAAGGCTTTGTTGTAATTCTCTGTTCCTAATCTCTACCTCTCTAGGCTCAAGCAAGTAAAGAATTCGGGAAAGTCCTAACATTGTACACCATTTAGAAACGTTTAAGCATTAAGAGAATATAATACAAACGTTTTGCATTGGTTTTGAATCAATTTTGTGCAACCCTAGCTCATTAATCCACCATGGTTCCCACAACCCTAGCTATGGAGGTTTTAGCCTCTCATAGTTTCAAGTTGTGGTATGCATTCATGATTAAACACATAATCAATACTTACAATGGTAGATGAGAGAAAAACATCTATGATTATACCTAAAATAACTCAAGAACAATTCACAAAGATCAAGAAACAATTAATAAAATTGATCACAAGCCAATCATCTCAATTCTATGTTGTCTCGATGTTCTCTAACTTCAACTAACAAATTCTAACCTTCTCTAACTACTCCTTACGAAAATAAAACATAAAAAGTATTATACATACATAAGAATCCTTTTCCTAGGCTAACAGGGTAAATTTCCATAATTGGTGCTGCCTGAGCCACGACAGATCCTATGACCCGTAGCAGGATTGTACGGTTCATACCTTCTATCCGTATGTCCTTGAATTGCTAAAATTTGGCTAAGTTCTTGGCCTTGGTACTACTCGTACATGCTTCCTACGCGTCGTACTTTTCTTTCATGGCTTGATTATGAGAATTCTCAATTTTTCTAAAGTTCTTCATGAGTGTGATGGTATGACTCGTACCTTGATGCCACGACTCGTACTGTCTATCTGTGTCAGGAGTTAGCCTCTTGTGCAAATCTTTTGAATCATTCCATGACTCAATGCTACGGCCCGTACAAGCGTTGTACGACTTGTACTGAGAGTCGTAGGATGCACTCTTCATAACTTATCCATCTAAAACTTTTCACGATCTTCAGTACGACTCGTAGCATCAACCTACGACTCGTACTAAGATTTGTGACTTAAGCCCGTTTTCTGCACTTTCAGGCTATCTTTTGCATATTCTTGCTCCAACACCTATTTTTCCTATAAACAAAGAAAAAGTTCTTTATATCCATATAAAAATACCTAAGTCCATGCTATTTTCTTAGTTTTGAGTGTCGAAAGTGCTGTAAACTCACAGCACATCAGGTCTACAACACCTGCTAGGCTTCGGGACTTCACCCTAATGAACCCTCCAGCTTTCCATGGATCCAAGGTGGGAGAGGACTCGCAAGAGTTTGTAGATGAGGTGCGGAAGATCACCTGAATTATGGGTGTTAGTTCCGCAGAGAGTGTTGATCTGGCTACCTACTAGTTGAAAGGGGTGGCTCATATTTGGTACGACCAATGGAAGGACGGGAGGCTAGCAGCAACAAGCTAGTAGAGTGGGAAGAGTTCACAACTGCATTTCTAGATGGATTCTTTCCTCGGGAATTGAGGGAGGCCAAGGTCGTGGATTTTATGAATTTAAAGTAGGGTAACAGGACCATGGAGGAGTATGCGTTAGAGTTCACTTGGTTTTCGAGGTATGCTCCAAAGATGGTAGTCGAGCCAACGACTCGCATTCTCAAATTTGTCAACGAATTATCAAACCTGGTACTTAAAGAGTGCAGGACCGCGATGCTCTTAAAGGACATTGACCTCTCCAGTCTCAACATTCATGCCCAACAGATTGACGTAGAAAAGTTGAAAGATATAGAGCAGGAGAATAAGAGGGCTAGAATGGGTCAATCAGATTATGGCCACCAGAGGCAGTAGCAGCAACAGAGGACTCCAGCACCCACCTCAGCCAGCGCCCCTTCTTTCCGATCCGCAAGGATCAGAAGGGTGAAGCATTTGGCCCTCATTTCTAGAGTTACAATGCTAGCAACCGTTACCTAGCTTGTCCTAAGTGTTGCAAGAACCATCCAGGTGAATGCCTCTTGCACAAAGAGGGTTGATTTGGATGTGGACAGTTGGGTCATAGGCTAAAGGAGTGTCCGTTAGTAGGATGGGGGAAAGCACAGTCTACTTATTCAGCAGCCCCAGCAGGTCGTCCAGCTAAGCAGGGTAACACTTCAGGTACGAATGGCGGTCAGCGCCAAAATGACTTTTATGCTTTGTCCTCCCGTCAGGATCAAGAGAGCTCACTTGATGTGATTACGGGTCTATTACATCTTTTCCACCTAAATGTATATGCCCTACTAGATACAGGAGCCACACTATCATTCATGACTCTTTATGTAGCTGTTCAGTTTGAAATCAATCCAGAAGTCCTCTCAAAATCATTCCCAGTCTCTACCCCAGTTGGTGAGTTAGTTAGAGTCAGCCAGGTATATAGAAACTGCTCAGTCCCAGTGTTGAGTAAAGTAATTCTAGTTGATCTAGTAGAGCTAGACATGGTCGATTTCGGCCTCATTCTTGGCATGGATCGATTACATTCTAATTGTGCCTCAGTCGGCTGCAGAACTAGAGTCTTCATATTTTGAGTTTCCAAATGAGCCAGTCTTAGAATGGGTGGGTAGTGTTTCAATGCCTAAGGGTTGGTTTATTTCCTACCTTAAGGCAAGGAAGCTCATTTTGAAAGGGTGCATCTATCACCTAGTTCGGGTCAAAGATTCCAGCTCCGAGAACCCAACTATCCAGTCAGTTCTAGTTGTCAGCAAATTCCCGGACGTGTTTCCTAAAGATCTTCCCGGAGTCCCTCCCGAGCGGGAAATAGAATTCGGCATAGACCTTCTTCCAGACACTTAGCCCAGCTCTATTCTTCCTTATAGAGTGGCTCCAACTGAGCTTAAGGAGTTGAAAGAACAACTAAAAGACCTTCTCGATAAGGGTTTCATCAGTCCCAACATCTCTCCATGGGGTGCTCCTGTTACACCCCGTAAATTCTTGACATGTAGATGGCCTATTCGCATGTTGGTTAAGAGTTTTAGAATGTCATACATGCTAGAAAAAGGCCCGGTGAAAGATCGGACAAGCGCCAAGTCGGCGCGTCGCAAGGCAAAATGCGACTTGTAAATCGCATTCCAGGAATGCGA
>JACEIK010001990.1:163105-239520 GCA_018107945.1 Datura stramonium
ATATGGAAGATTATGATAGACCCAAATCATAGTTGTACTTGTACGGTTGTAGAAGTTTTTCATTCGGTAAAACCAACTGTCATTCTTGAATCAGCCCAAATCTTTTTCCATAGAAAAGTCAAGTCAAAACTTACAAGTCCTTGCCAAATAAATAATATAGCCTTATGTTCCCAATGCCTATGCATTTTCTTTTCCTCTTGTTTTTTATGCGATTTATTTCACATTTTTTTGATATTTCGAATTCAAGTATATAATTATTAATAAACACATATGTGTTGGATTTGTGATGAATAATGAATGATCACATTGGAACCACTTCAAGGGCCTACGATGACCTTCATGGCAGTTTCTATTCTTTAGGAAGCGTGATACAGGTTTATGTAACTACTGCAAAGTAATCCTCAAGAATTTTAATATTCAGTATAAGCTCATAGTTATGAATTTGGATATCAAGTAGAAGGTGACTTTATATGACCAATCAAGGATCAAATACGGATGTTTGACTAAGTTCAAATCGTAAGAGCTTGGGGAGAGATTGGTGGCTATGGGGGAGCAGTGGGGACGTCGATAGAAAAGCCAGAGGCGAATCTAAAATTTGTAAAACATAAAAAAAATATAATAAGTGAAAATTGATTCCTATTTCTTTAGGTAAATAAAAAAATATTCAACCATGTGCAATATTTAACCTTCTTGTAGTATGGGTGCTAGCAAATAATATTATACCAATTTTAAAAAATATATACATAAAATATCTAATTTTATGTAGAGACCACGCTGCATATGTCCTTTTTTTAAGCATAAATTTATCCCTGAGGAAAGCAACTAGAGAAATGTTAGAGGTCTCAAAGAGTAATGTAGGTAGGCATAGAGGGGGTTGGTGGTGGAATGAAGAGGTTCAAGGAAATTGGAACCAAAAAAGTTTCTTCTTCAATGTTAGTGGAAATCATAGACGAGGAGGACAAGCGAAACAATAGGTATAAGTATAAGATGATGAAGAAAGAAGCAAAGCTTGCAGTTACAACGGCTAAAACGATAGCTTTTGAGCACTTGTATGAAGAGCTCGAGGGCAAAGGTGGGAATAGAAAGTTGTGTAGGCTCACCAAGGCGAGAGAAGAGGGCACGTGATTTGAACCAAGTGAAGTGCATTAAAGACGAGAATGGATAAGTATTGATAGAAGAGGCACACGTTAGACAAAGGTGGCACACGTATTTTCATAAGCTTTTGTATGAGGAGGGACAAAGATATTGTGTAGGAGGAGTTAGAGCATCTGAGTGCTTAGGGATTTTGGTTATTATAGGTGCATTAGATCTGTGGATGTTAAAGGGAACAATTCTTAGGATGAGGATGGGACGAGTAATAAGGCTAGATGATGTCTCGGTGAAATTTTGAAAGAATGCAAGCGAAGCAGGTTTGAAGTGGTTAACTGGATTGTTTAATGTCATCCTTATAACAACTAGAATGAAAAAGGAGTGGAGATAGAGTACCATGGTCTCATTGTACAAAAATAAAGGTGATATTCGATATTGAAATAACTATAGGGGTTTCAAGTTACTAAGCCACATTAACAAAGTGTGTGGTCGAGATAAGGATGAGGAGGGGTGTACCAATCTCCAAAACCAATTTGGATTCATGATGGAGCGGTCAACTATTATAACACAATTGTATTGAATTTGTGATGAATAATGAATAATGGTCACATTAGAATCACTTCAAGGGCCTTCGATGATGTTGTAATACCCCGAAAGTCCCTAAGACTAGACCCGGGGGTTGAAACAGAGAGAACAGGAGAATTTGCATCAGGTCACATAACGACTTGCCAGGTGACCCGTTAAGTCACGTGACGGATCATCTAGTGACCCGTTAAGTGTGGGCTGGGTTGGAGAAAAGAATGTGCTTAGGGGACTTGATGGGCGGGGTGACGAGTCATCATTTTACCTCATGAGTCGTGGTGTCCCTCGTCAAGTGCGTGGGTTGAGGAAGGGACGACTTGCCAGTGTGGGCAACAGGTCTAGGGAACGAGTCATCATGTCCCTAACGACTCGTTAAGTTGGTCGTGGGGTGAAAAGGTTGGAAGTTTCCAGTGGTGGCCACGAGTGAAGACCACGAGTCGTCAGAGGACCTAATGACTCATTAGGTCCCTGGTTAGGACTGGCAGTGCCCTTTTTTCCTGCGAATTTATTAAGGGCCTTTTCGCAATTTATAAGCTCCTAAGTCCTAAACTATGTCGTTTTAAGCTTGGGAAAGGGTGTTTTAGAGGTATAATCAACCCTAGCCTATTCATTGTCTTCCTAACACTCAAACTAGAAGATCAAGTTCATCAAAAAAAACCTCTCAAGCTTTTTTAGGTTCTAGCTCAAGCTTCTCCTAAGAGTCAATTGAGGATTTTAAGACTTGTTGTTGGTTCTCAGTTCCAGGTACGTGGGCTTATTCAATGATGGGTTCTTCTACCCTCATGCCCTTCTCTACTCAAATTCATGATCACCCATTTCCCCCAAACCCTAGTTTCCAAAATTAGAAGAGGTTTTACATTGGGTTATGATAATTCTCCATGACTCTTGTATGGGTATAGCTGAATTGATACAAATTTGTGATTTTCATGATTGGATTTTAAGATTTTTTCAAGATTTCATGAAATTATGGTCTCTTATGTTACAAACATGATTATGATCTTTTAGGACTAAAATTACTTTTATGAAATTCTATGATTTAATTATGATATAAATTCTCGCAATCCCTAATTTATGATTTATAATTTATGACACATGATTTTTTATGAGAACTATGAGTTTCAAGTATGAGAATTTTTCCAAGTATGCATGATTTTCACGATTATCAAGTTTATGATTATGGCCGACTCACGGGCCCTTATTTCATGGCTAGTTCAAGAATGTCAAGCATGTTCATGATTATCATGATTTAAACTAGTGCATGAACTTCACATATAATTTCATGATATTTATCATGAGCTATGTGGATGTTTTTGGGAGTAGTATCTAGTACTGAGTAGGCCTGACGTTTAGGCAAACCTCGAGGTCTCAGAACTATGTGCCAATATAGGTGTATTCAGGTTTAACCCTATGGGGTCCTACTAGTGATATCACGCTACATATCGTCCCTTGCCTTGGCAAGCTTAGGATGGCTCTGTCCACTTGAGTGATAAAGTTGGAGCATCATGTAAGCTCTATCATGATGGTGTAGGTTATGATGAGTCCTCCCATTATTTATTATGTTTATGCATGATCATGTCTATGATATTTTGGCTCAAGTTATGTTTTTAAAATGTTTCTCTTATTATTACGATTATGACTAGATTATGAACCGTTTTGAAAAGCTTGAGCCCTCATGTTTAAGTTATGACTATCATCTCATGTTTTAATGAAATGTCCCATTCTCATGAACTTTTATGTATTTAAAATGTCTGTTTTAATTACCTTCATATCAGTATATTTTAAGTACTGACCGCACACTTTATGCTGTATTATTTCATGATATAGGTACGGTCGATCAGATTCAGCCCCGCCGTTAGTCCTGCTCTCCCCTCGATCCATCTCTACTCTTGTTGGTGAGTCCTCATCTTCCGAGGACGTTCAATTTAGATTATGTTTTATGCTATCACTTTCCTTTTTTGTGAGCTAGTGGGAAGTGTTGTCCCATCAACTCATCGTACAGTTTTAGAGGCTTATCAAACATTATGTAGACTTATCAGCTTTCTCAGTTATGACTCTGATTATTGATCATGGTTATATGTTAGAATTCCTCTTAAGGCTATTTTGCTTACACTTTCCACTTGTTTATGTTATTAATTCATGCTATCATTATGCCATGGTCGACTTGGAGCAATTTTTGGTTCTAGGTCCCGTGTATAGATCCGAATCTCAGCTCGGGTCGTGACAAACTTGATATAGAGCATTAGGTTTTGAAGTTTCCTAGGGTGTCTGAAAGACGCGTTAAGTGGAGTCTTTTTCATGGGTGTGAAGCGTGCCTCACTTATGACAAAGAGGCTACGAAATGTTTTTAGGAAAACTTCCCTCCTTTCATGATTCCATATCGTTCTATGAGTTCAACTCTCTCTATCTATCCCTCTAACTCTAGCTTTACGCATTTGTAGAATCATGCTTCCTTGCCGAGTTAATGGTAGAAGAAATGGAAACGGAATTGGCCATGGAAACGACAATGGATATGGGCATCAGCAGGCCCCACCAGCTCCAGCAGATCGTTTACCCGAGTAGGTTATGCATGCCAAGTTTAGGGAAGCCTTCCAAATGTTGGCATAGGCTACGACTGCTCAGGTCAACCAACCGGCTGTGGCTCATGTTCCTTAGAATGGGAATACGGCGGCGGCGAGAGTATGGGATTTCCTCAGGATGAACCCACCCGAGTTTCTTGGGTCAAAGATGGATAAGGACCCGCATGAGTTTCTTGAGGAGATACAAAATATCACCTAGATTATGGGGGTGACGGGAGAGGAGAGCGCAGACTTAGCTTCCTAACATCTAAAGGGAGTTGCTCATATTTGGTTTTGTCAGTGAAAGGATAGTAGGGAGTTGACGCAGTCCCCATAGGTTGGGATGAGTTCATGACCGCTTTCTTGGACAGGTTCTTCCCTAGGGAGTTGATGGAGGCTAAGGCCGTGTAGTTCATCAACTTGAGACAGAACAACATGACCGTCCATAAATATGCTTTAGAGTTTACTCGATTGTCCAGATATCCACCAGAGATGTTGGCTGATCAGAGGGCTCGTGTGAGCTAGTTCGTGAATGGAGTAGCAGAATCTTTGGTCAAAGAGTGCAGCACCGCCATGTTGCACAATGACATAGACTTCTTCAGATTGGTCATATACGCCCAGCAGATGGAGGAGGAGCAGATGAAGGAAAGGGAGAGAGAGGCCAAGAGGGACAGGACAGAGGTGTAGTGGTGGACATCGATCCCATCCCCACTAGAGGTTATCGGCCCCAGCAATGTCATCACCCAGTGTTTTGTCTAGACCTCGGGGCGATTGGAGGAGCAGGGCGGTAGGTTTCAGGGGACAGAGGTGTTACACTCTGTAAGTTGTCATTGATTAACTGACGTGCGCGTGCGCTTGTGCGAGTGTTTAGGACACGACACGTACGGGAGAAGGCTCTAGGGAGGAATGTGTGAGTATGTCATCGAGCGAGCGGAAGGTTGGGGCCCAAAGGCAGGGTGCACCAAGCGCCATGTCGCGCCCTCCCACGGCGCAATTCCGGTGCGTCACACCCATATTTCGGCGTGATGGGAGGCGCGCTGCGCATCCCTGGCCACCGCCTCCCTACATATATGTTTAACTGAAAGAAGTCATTTCATTTTAAATTTTTCAAAGAGGGCTTCGGGTTTGGGCGACTAAGTTCACGAGGGCTCATCAAATAGAAGCCGAATTACGTTGTTAAATCATCTTCAAACTTTTAATTCTTCTTGGGGAGTGATTCCTAGGCCTGCGAAGAACATATCTACAGAGTTATATCTTCGAAATTGGCCCGGTTTGATGGAGTCCCGCCGAGTAGAAGTCGTAGAAATCACTTCTAATCAAGTCCTAACTGTCTACAAGTGGCGAGTAAGTATTTATACCTTCTAAATTCTCTAGAATTCATAAGTTTTGGGCCGAGTTTGGCGGGTTATGACTTGTGGTCATGATGCTTTATGGATGATGTGTCTGGCTTGATTTTTGAAGTGGAATGGACTTGCTCCCTTGACGTAAGAGCTAGAATATTGAGGGATTACAAGTTCTAGACCGAAGTAGGATTGATTAAACAAGAATTCGGCAACTGAGGTATGTTAAGGCTAACTTCTCTTGGCAAGTATTCTTGTCGTATAGTTGATACGACTTGTACCTCTGTGGTGGATTATGATTACATATGTTGTGGTTAACTTCTACGACATGAATTGAGGTTGTATCATAGCATCCCTCGTGGGAAAGGGTATATTCAGTTTGACTAATGTTAGGGGCATCATAGAGATTTTCCTGTTCACTTGTTTACCGTTTAGAGGAATCACTAATGTCTTTTTGTCGTACCAAGCCTTAAGAAGCATGTAGTTAGCTGTTGAGCGTACCTTGTTAGGTTTGGCAGCATAAGGCGCAGCTGGGCGATATAAGTTTTTGTTTGATGCCTATATAGACAGTAAAGCTCGCTTACAGGCCGTTGGCATACCTTGACGCCTCTAGGGCCAGAATATTGATAGGGTGCTCTTACCTTTGAGTCAACGACACTAGGTTTGCCTAGTTAACTAAGCGATAGCTTGCCATGTGATCGGCCTACTTCTAGTGATCGTATAGTTTCAGTCAACTTACTGCTTGTCATACAGGTCTCTCAGGAAACTACCCTAGTTGTTAGAAGTCTGATAGACTAGGTGATACCCTAAGTAGGGACCTTATTAGAGGTGAGACGTGGGGCCAATTCCTTTGGCTACTTATGCAGATGCCCACGTACTGGTTTCCTTGAAGGGCTAAAGTCCGGATATACCTGCTTACGAGGCTACAAATCGCTCACGGGAGCTATATGCTATCTGGATAGACCAGGTTGACGCCTAGGGGACTAGAACCTTAGTATCATAGTATTACCTTTAGGCTAAGAATTGTTGTAGCTTCCTGTAGGATATTGCAGCTGACTGCTTGGGATCATATCCAGTTAGTAGCAGCCTGGTAGTCATTCTAGCGAAGGAGCCATAGAGATGATCACCTACGACCTTGCTCTTTTCTTACGAACTACCATTATACTATATGAACTTCAGAGTATTTCTTAGGTCACCTCGGACCTCGCCCTATTCTTCCTAAGTCAGTTGATTTTGTGATTGCTGCCATGACCATCCTGCCAGCTGAGGGCACATGGAATACGCCTGTTGGCTGCTACATAGAATACTTTAGGGGCGAGTAGCGGTTGTGTTAGGCGTAAGAGGCTAGGTACACCTACTGAGCGACGTGTAGTATATAAGTTAAGCCTATCAAATTCTATACAGGGTGCTCAAGAAATGAGCTATAATCATAAAGTGTCTATGGGGATATATTATGCTCACGGAGCACAATGTCACGAGCGACTATATTGAGGCCTCCAGAGCCATTTGAATTCTAGTGCCCTTACTAGCTTCCTCTATGCCTGAGTTGGCATCACTGACCCTCAGTAGAGCCTTGTGTGCTCAGGGTGCAGTTACATGAGCCCAGAGGGATCAGATACAATTACAGGAGCCCAGAAGGCTCAATCACAGTTCTAGAGACTGATCATACCTTAGTTATAGGTTATCTACGATTCTGCGATAGTACAAATAGGAGGAGTATATAGATTGCTTGCACTTACCTGGATTATGGGGGCCCAGGTAGGTTATTTTTGTGCTGTTTGTATCTTCCAGGTTTATGGGGGCCAGGTTAGGTTCTTGTTTGTATATTTTCTTACTAGATACAACTTATGAATGTACAAACCTATAACTTAAGCTCTTGTTTATATATTTATTAGCTAGATGCGGTCTATGGTTGTGAAATCAAACAGGTTAACTTCTACCCCTTTTTGCTGATTACTTTCAGTTCTTTATCAGCTCCTATTTAGTTATTATTACTGTCTTACATATTTGGTATATATTGTACTGACGCCTACGCATGGGGTGCTGTGTACTTGCTTATAAGTTCAACAGACAGGTCCCGAGACCTCCGTAGTACCGGCTCAGATCCTACAAGTTGGCCAGCTCCTTTGTTTTGGAGATTCCATAGGATTAGAGGTTTACCTGTCTTTTGTTCTATAGTTTTTTGGGTAGGCTGGGCCCTTTACCGAACAATATCTTTACTCTTAGTGGCTTTCAAACTACAACTTATAGTTAGTTGCACGTTGTTGGCTGTGTGGGGCCTATCTATGTTGTGATTTAGGTGTGGGCTTCATGGGGCCTATTTATGATACCTGTTAGTAGCCTTGTCGGCCGTAGTTTATATATATGTTCCTGACTTTCCTCTGTTATGATTTAGACAACATGGTGGTCTTGTCGGCCCGCATAGGATGATATTGTTATTGCACCTGTTGGGTTAGCCGTTTTTGCGCAGGTTTATATTACGGCCTTATGGGCCTGAGGCTATGTTTATTGCTAAGATATAGCCATTTGTTTTCTTGCTATATGATGATGGCATGCACCCGGAGTGTATGCATCCAACTAGGTCACCTCAGAGTCTAGTGTGACATTAGGTGCCAGTTATGTCTCCCAAGGTGGGGCATAACAAACTTGGTATCAGTGCAATGTCGTATCCTTGGTAGTCTGCAAGTTGTGTCTAGTAGAGTCTTGTTTATAAATGTGTTGTGCACCACATTTTATAAGCAGGGAGCTATAAGGCATGATAGTATGGTTACCCCTCCTTCTCAAATCGTGGTATAGAGCTGAGTTGTATAGGGTCGAGCCCCTAAGCTTACATCATTATGATTGTCTACAATGATGTTTGAGATAAGACAGACTACAGTTAACCATGAGTGGGATATAGCAGCAGGAGACGGTACCAGAAGGGTGCCACAGTTGAGGGACAACCCAGCCTGAGGGTGAAAGGGAGACATCTTCTCGATCTCCCCAGCATTCTCCCGGGGCACCAGGAACCTTATAGGGTAGTGGATATGCCATCATCATTCCCAGTTCTTTCTACACCCTCGGATCAAAATGTCAGGAGTGTAGTGTATATGTTGGCTTACTTAGTAGTTACCCAGTATTGGACAGGGGCAACAACTAATGATGGATTACTGGAAAGGTTCGAAAAGTTGTGAAATTGTGAGATTCTTACCTCCAGCCCTTTAGAGTTTGTTGAGTTTCATAACTTAGCCCCACTACAGAATGATATGGTCATTTCCCTCCTCCTAGACTTTTCTCAGTATAGAAGAGAGTGTAGGTGTTGACGCTAAGTTGTCAAAAGTAAATAGCAAAGGAGGGCTAGACCCGTTGATTCTTGGGGGTGTTATAAAAGTGGTCAATACCCCTAGTACTTAAATAGGCCACCTATACCTTCACTACAGTAAAATCAAGATAGCAGGTAAGATTGCTAGGAGCAGCCAAATACATGTGAGGGTCCATAAGCAATAGACTCCCATTAATAGAAAAGCTTAGGTCAGAAATAGACTAATCCCACTGTAATGTGTTGATGGTGGTAGGGAATACGTAGAGAATAATGGCTATGGACCCCAGCTTATTATGTTAAGCAGAGAGGTTATATGATGGGAACCGGCCCGAGTGCGGGTCAGGACGATATAGGTTAGTATACTTGGCTAGTAGTATCCTTGCCAGTACGGTATATGGGGCATGAACCACGGACTTCAGCCTATAGAAGTAAGCAAGACATGAGCATCTAGCTTTAGAAGAGAACAGAACCACACCTAGGCTGTAGCGGGCTGATAGAGTTGGAATCACTACGTAATATCAAGATATAAGCATTAGGTTGGAACTTAGATATAGTGGGATTGTGACCTAGAATACTGTAGTATCACCACTAGTTGTGGAGGCAAAGGAGCGACAATACGAAGACTCTACCCTGATATAGCCTAGAGGCAAGTCTTAGTAGGAAGAGTTATTGACTTTTGAAATAGTAGGAGATGAAGTATTGAAATCCAAGGGATGACTCCATGCTCCAAATTTGGTATAGCATAAGGGATGAATAAAGATATAACTGAATTGGTGGCGCAGTGTCCCAATTGCAGGTAAAAACTGCGCATCAGAAACCTGGCCAGCCGACTCAGGAGATAGCCATGCTTGTATGGAAGTGGGAAGCGGTCAATATGAATTTAGTTATAGGTTTACCTCGTACTAGGTGTAAATTTGACTCTACTTGGGTCATGGTTTAAGGGCTGATGAGATCAGTCCATTTCTTGCCGGTCGGGACTATGTTCTTAGCTGAAGATTATGCTGAGTTATGCATTGAAGAGATAGTACGAATGCATGGTGTCCTAGTGTCTATCATCTCTGACAGAGGGGCACAATTCTCATATGGACTCTAGAAGTCGTGTAATAAAGGATTGGGGATGCAGATTAACTCGGGTACAACTCCTCATCCCCAAACAGATGACCAAGCTGAGTGCACAATTCAGACACTCGAAGATATGTATAGGCGGGTGTGCTAGACTTCAAAGAAGTTGAGATGATCACCTATCTCTTATAAAGCTTGCATATAATGGCAGTTACCATTTTACCATTAGGATGGTGCCTCAAGAAGCTTTATATGGTGCAAATACAGGCCACCCATAGGACAATTTGAAGTAGGTAAATCAGGGTATATTGGACCTGACATGATACATCAATCAGAAAAGAAAATTAAGCTCACTAGAGAGCGGTTACTGATAGCCCGGAGTCATCAGGAGTCCTATTTCGATGTACGACATGGGGACTTAGAGTTTGATGTCGACGACTGGATATTCTTGAAAATTTCGCCAACGAAGGGCGTTATGAGATTTGACAACACGGGCAAACTTATCCCTAGATTCATCGGGCCTTACCAGATCCTCTGAAAGTTCAGCCAAGTGGTCTATGAGTTAGAAAGTCCTTTGGGGCTAGAATCTATTCATCCAGTCTTTCATGTAGCGATGTTACGCAAGAGCGTAGGATACCTTTCTCGGGTTGTCCCAGTCAAGGATGTTCAGGTCACAGAAGAGCTGTCCTGCTAGGAGACTCCAATAGCGATATTAGAGCAGCAGGTTTGCTGACCGAGGATCAAAGATGTCGCCTCTGATAAAGTTTTAAGAAGAAACAAAAATATAAAAGAGATGACTTGGGAAGTTGGGGACAACATGAGGTCTAGATATCCTCACTTATTGTAGACCCTACAATGATAGTACACAAACTTAGGTAAGTTATAGTTGAGGTAAGATAATTCTCAGGTATTGTATTGTTGCTTTTGTTATTATTGTTATCAGTTGCTCTCTTATTTCTTGTGAAGCTACGTATTCAGTGGTTTGCAGCATCCTGTGAGGAACCTGTGTTGGACATTTCTGTGTTTCAAGTTTCCGGATAGTCCAAATTACAGGAGAGACTCTGCCAAAATTTTTGGGCACAACTTAAGATTTGAGTCCCTTAAGATTAAATTACATTCGAGGATAAATGTCCCTAAGGGGAGGATGATGTTACACCCCGTAAGTTTTCATTGATTAACTAACGTGTGCATGCACTTGTGCGAGTGTTTAGGGAACGACACGTGCAAGAGAAGGCTCGAGGGAGGAACGCGTGAGTACGTCATCGAGAGAGCAGAAGGTTGGGGCCGGAGGCAGGGCGCACAAGGCGCCGCATCACGCCCCTCCCACAATGCAATGGCCGCATCACGCGCTCGTATTTCAGTGCGATGGGAGACGGGCCGCGCACCCCTGGCCACTACCTCCCTACATATATGTTTATGTGAGAGAAGTCATATCATTTTAAAATTTTAAAAGAGGGCTTCGGGTTTGGGCGACTAAGTTCATGAGGGCTCATCAAATAGAAGCCGAATTACGCCGTTAAATCATGTTCAGACGTTAATTCTTCTTGGGTCGTGATTGCTAGGCCTACGAAGAACGTATCTACGGAGTTATCTCTTTGAAATTTTCCTGATTTGATGGAGTCCCACCGAGTAGAATTCATAGAAATCACTTCTAATCAAGTTTTGACCGTCTACAAGTGGCAACTAAGTATTTATACCTTCTAAATTTTTTGGAATTCGTAAGTTTTGGGTCGAGTTTGGCAGGTTATGACTTGTGATCGTGATGCTTTATGGATGATGTGGCTAGCTTGATTTCTGAAGTGGAATGGCCTTGCTCCCTTGATGTAAGAGCTGGAATACAGAGGGATTACAAGTTCTAGACTGAAGCAGGGTTGATTAAATAAGAATTTGGCAATTGAGGTATGTTAAGGCTAACTTTTCTCAGCAAGTATTCTCATCGTATAGTTTATACGACTTGTACCTCTGTAGTGGTTTATGATTACATATGTTGTGGTTAGCTGCTACAAGATGAATTGAGGTTGTATCATAGCATCCCTCATGGGAAAGGGTATATTCAGTTTGACTAATGTTAGGGGCATCATAGAGATTCTCCTATTCACTTGTTTACCGTTTAGAGGAATCACTAATGTCTTGTTGTTGTACCAAGCCTTAAGAAGCATGTAGTTAGCTGTTGAGCGTACCTTGTTAGATTTGGCATCATAAGGCGCAGCTGGGCGATATAAGTTTTTGTTTGACACCTATATAGACAGTAAAGGTCGCCTACAGGCCATTGGCGTACCTTGATGCCTCCAGGGCCAGAATATTGATTGGGTGGTCTTACCTTCGATGCAATGGCACCAGAGTTGCCTAATGAACTGAGCGATAACTTATCATGTGATCGGCATACTGTCAGTGACCGTATAGTTTCAACTGACTTACTGCTTGTCGTATATATCGCTCAGGAAACCACCCTAGTTGTTAGAGGCTTACAGACTACAGTTCATAGTTAGTTGCGTGTTGTTGGATATGTGGGGCCTATATGTATTGTGATTTGAGTGTTGGCCCCATGGGGCCTAGTTATGATACCTGTTAGCGGCCTTGTCGGCCGTAGTTTATATATACGTGCCTACCTTCCATCTGTTATGATTTAGACAACATGGTGGTCTTGTCAGCTTGCATAGGATGATATTGTTATTACACTTATTGGGTTAGCTATTTCTGCACAGGTTTATATTGCGACCTTGTCGGCTTGAGGCTATGTTTATAGCCGAGATATAGCTGTTTGTTTTCTGCTATGTGCTGCTGGCATGCACCAGAAGTGTATGTGTCTAGCCAGGTCAACTTAGAGTCCAGTGTAACATTAGGTGCTAGTTACGCCTCCCAAGGTGGGGCATGACAAGAGGAACACACCGGTAGAGTGCACTTTCCCAGTTTGCAAAAAATATGGTAAGTGATGCGGCCCTGTAAGTGTACGGGTCGTGCAAGTAATATAGTGGCTCTTTTTAAGAACTGGAATGTCGAACCCACAGGGACTGGATCAATTCAGCTAACTATCTAGTTCAAGTGTGATATTAACTTCTGCAAGTGGTGATTATAGAAGTTTTCGATATGGTTTAACTAAGTCTAATTGTGGTCAATGAAATATTCTAGATTCACTCAAGGAGAAACATAGAGCTAAAGCCGGATAATCATGTGCTACTACGAATTGCAATGGTTAAGTATGAAACTATCAATTGTCATCTCACATATTTAGAATTGCATGTTCATGGACTTTCGAACCTCTAAACATGACAAACTAGCCTCACTACTACATTGTGAGCAAGGATGCTAATTCTAGTTCGTGGGCAATTCATTACATGGATGTGGTTTACGTGGATATGATTAGAGACTCTCGTACTTCTAATCATTCGACTCAACTTAGCTACACAACTACTTCTTGGTGGTCATGTGAAAAATCTAAGCCGGTGCCTAACACATACCGTTTTATCAACCAAGAAGAGTATTAGGTATATTTCTATCCTAACACAAATTATATCGTGAATGCAATCATCTGCCTACATTCTCTTGTTACGGCCTAGATAAATGCTTTCTCAAGCATTTCCTAAGTTTACGTGTATGTTTTTCATGGTGATCAATCATAAAAACAACCGATAGTCGAGAATGCAAGACAAAACAATAATCAATAACTTAATTCCAACACAATTTCATAAAAACACAATCATAACTCATGGCTTCAACCCTAGAGGAAGGGTTCTAGTCACTCATGTTCGTATACTTACAAGAAATGTTGATAAACAACATGCCCACAAGTGGTAGAAGAGAAAAGAATTTGACAATACCTAGGTGAGTTCTCCCCACTTATCCCTTCACTCTTGGGTGGTTTCCAGAATAAAATCGCAACTGAATGATTTTAGGAGCTAAGGGACCGATTTATAGTAAATGAGAATCAGTGCAAAATTAAGCCTGTCGTGGAATGTCTCCATGTCTGCAGGTGTATCATGAGCACTGCCTCCGTGACACGGGCACACTAGAAATAAATAAAAATCGTCTCTAGGCAGCCCCTTGCAGCGATGGCAACGTGGCACGCTGCTCATGCAGCGCGATGGCTGAACGCTGGCGCGCAGGTCGCCTGGCGTGGCATAAGCGCTGGCGCACAGGTCGCCTGCCTGCTTGCTGCCTTCTCGCGCCCGGCATGGGCGTGGCACGGCTGGCGTGGCGGCCTTGCAAGGCATGCTTCTTACCGACTTTACTTAATTGCTCCCGACTCCATTCCTCTACTTCACCAACTTATAAATTAGTTCCTCAAATTCGTGAAACCTACAAAACGAGGACTAATCATGTTGATTAGTACATATATTCAAATTTATATAAAATCACATGAAAATATATATAATTAATTAGATAAACAAGACTAATTCGAGTTATAAAGTATCTTTCGGGCATGTTATTTGCCCGAGATCACAACCCACAGTTAAGAGTCTTGTTCATCCTCAGGCAACCTTTTACATCTCAGCCTTATGGAGACTCACACACCAGCTAATTTAGCAAAATAATTCAAACTACGACTATAATGATTACATAAGGTAGCAAGCTAAAACTAGAGCATGCACGATTTAATCATTGAAATGTAATACAACTCAGTTAGAACTTCTTAACCTCCAAGAATAAAACTCTCTATCTAGCAAACTCATGAAAATTAACTGATAAAGAAATCCAAGCTGAATTATATCTTTAACAGCATGTGCCACTCGCGGCAAGAGAGTTACCCATTTTCACACGCAAAAAAAAAAAAAAAAGAATTTAAATCACAACATGTGTAGGTATATGAATAAATTACGCTCACTCTCTGAGAATTCATGCATCATGTGGCCATAAACACCCTTAGTGTTTTATTTCACTAATTTGAGGATGTATGCATGTAAAGATCAAGTAGGACTTTTAGGTTGTAATGTAATGTAAGGGACGGGTAGGTACTTCTGGCAGTAATAGTGACTATCTTCCCTAAGCGCTTTGTATCACTCCCTCATTACGAATTTTCCTTCTCTTACTTCGCCTTTATCCTCTTTCAGCTTTCCTTTCCTCTTGTGTTCCCCCATTTCTTTAAGCACTCTTAGCTTATTAAGAGGCGAGGAGTTCTATAAGTAACTTTTAACTAATTTATTTTCTTACTCCACACTAATAATCATCCATTTCCACATAAATTACCTTTGTCCTTTTCTCAAGTTTTACAACTTGCTACTTTCTTCTTTCCCGCTTCTCACTCCTTCACTCTTTCAGATTTTCCCTTAAGCGCTTAAGAGTTTAGGATCAAATTCAAGGCTAATGAAAGAAAAGGATTAAGCTTATGTTGTAGCTTTATCAAAGAAATAGGCTTAAGGCTCAATGGGCTCACTAGGATTAAACATTCAAGGTAGATGAAATTGAGGATAAAATTTAGGTTCATTCAAAGAAATGCCTAAATCACCTCCTACAATTCACATCCTTCATTTCGTTTTATATACACACCAGACAAGTTCTAGACACTCCACAATAGCACAGAATACTCAAAAACCTTACACTCATGGCACATGCTCAAATCCAAGACACGATACCAACGAGACTCTTAACTCATTAATCACATGAATTCAGAATTAAGCACAATCATATTGGAGTCAAATTCAAGAGCCTAAGTGTCTCAAACAAGATTATACACTTCTTACATGCTTCAACACTAACCACACTTGTATCTTACAATCATGCATAGCACATAACAAGAACATCAAGCCATCAATTAGCTACGGGCTTCAAAGCAAAACCTATTGACTAATTTTCCTCAAGACGGTCGTCATCCATTCTTCATCGGGAAATGATCTAACTTTGACTAAAAACATTATATACAGAAAAAAGAAATTTTTTTTTTTATTCTTCCGGTTCAAAGACCCCGTCGGAAAGAACCAAGAAAAAACCAATGGGTGATGAAGTCATGCTTAACTCACAAAAATTTTTTCAAATATTTCTCACAACATTACATTCACCAAAAATCGTTAAGCACAAAATTTTGAAATTTTCCTCACCCCACACTTGAATCATGCTATGTCCTCATAGCATACATTAAAATTAAAAGGATGAGAAATACTCCCTGAGGCCTTTAGGCTAGCTAACATCATGCTTTCTTCAACTGCACAAGTGGGTGTTCGGCCCCACTTTTCTCTTCCATAACTTTCCCCTCCATTTGTGTAACTTTCCACAAAAACAACACAAGATGAAAAATTAATAAAATCAACTTAAATGCAAGAAATTAAAATGGATACCCATGATGCCCTTGGGTTGCCTCCCAAGCGACGCCTAATTTACGTCGGCACGACGTATCCAAGTTTCTACTTTTTCTCACCTTGAGGATATAGATCTCACCTAATTTCTTCTCTAATTTTCTCTTATGCTCCCGGGGTGGTGGTGAAAAAATGAAAGGACAAAGAAGTAGATGTTGTCTTTTGCACTTGTGGCCCTTCGGTAAGCGAAGTCATTTGTCTCTCGAGTCAGCAAATTTCAAAATATACGGGCTTGGTCCTCCTCTAGACATTTCTCTATAAGCCTGGGAGACTCTTATTTCTCGATTTGTCAATCAAACTTAATGTCGTAAAATGCTTCGAGTGGGGTCCAATACACCTCAACTCTGAAACTGCATTGTGCTCGACCTCCTTACTTGTATACACCTTCTTTGCATCAACATCCATCTCTCCATTAAGCCCAAATAGGATACTCTATATCTTCTTCCATGAATGGATTTTTCATAAGTGTGAGCACATCACGGGGACTCTCAAGAAGCTAGTGTTGAGCTTCTTCCTCTTGAGTATCGCATAAGACCGTTACTTGCAAATCATTGCAAGTTCCTTTCAACCATCTCTCCTTGATCTTGGCGCCCATCCTTTCTAAGGCCTCTCATTTTCCTCCCTCTTTGAATTCTCAATGCTTCCATTGCCTCCTTCGTTGCTTCTGTTTGCTCAAGGAGCTGTTTTAGCATGTCTTCTATTAGAAACTTGGCGTCCCAAGTCCTCATTTTTATCATGCCTATATTAAGCAAAAACAACAGAAGGATCATAGTAGGGGCTTGGGGAGGAGTATGCATTGGGAAAACCATCCCAATGGCCACCTTGACCATCACATATATTGCACGTGTTACAGTCTTGCCACAAGTGGGGTCTTCGCAATTCAGACAAGACTTATCAAAGTAATAGTATCCACCATTTAACCCATTTATATTCCATGATGTCATATTAAAAGTATATCAGATTAAAAACTAAAAATAAAATAAATCTAAAACTACTAAAAATAAAATAATTTTTCAACACTTAAGAAATTTAAAAATCGACCAAAAAATGTAAAAATTCACTAAACTTCACACAGAGTCCTGTAGCAGCGCCAAAAACTTGATGCGGCCCCGCAAGTGTATGCGTCGATACAAGTAATATAATAGCTCTTTAAGAACCGGAATGTCGAACCCACGAGGGACTGGACCAATTCAGCTAACTATCTTGTTCAAGTGTGATATTAAATTACGCGAAGTGTTGATTAGAAAAGTTTTCGATATGGTTTAACTAAGTCTAATTGTGGTCAACGAAATATTGACTAAGATTCACTCAAGGAGCAACATATAGAGCTAAAGTCGGATAATCATGCTATACTATGATTTGCAATGATTTAAGTATTAAACTATCAATTATCGTCTCACATAACTAGAATTGCATGTTCATGGCCTTTCTAACCTCTAAACACAACAAACTAGCCTCCTACTACATTGTAATGAGATGCTAATTCTAGTTCGTGGGCAATTCATTACATGGATGTGGTTTACGTGGATATGATTAGAGACTCTCGTACTTCTGTCATTCGACTCCTTAGCTACACAACTACTTCTTTGAGTGGTCATGTGATAAATCTAGCCGGTGCCTAACTCATCCTATTTTATCAATAAGCAAGGTATTAGGTATATTTCTATCTAACACAAATTATATCGTGAGATACAATCATGCTCCTAACATTCTCTTGTTCTGGCCTAGATAAATGCTTTCTCAAGCATGTTGCCTAAGTTTAACGTGTATGTTTTCATGGTGATCAAATCGCAAACAACCAATAATTCGAAATGCAAAGACAAAACAATCAATAACTTAATTCCAACACAATTTCATAAAAACACAATCAGACTCATAGCTTCAACCTAGAGGAAGGGTTCTAGCCACTCATGTTCGTATACTTATAAGGAAACGTTGATAAAGCAACATACTTACAAGAATTGGTAGAAGAGAAGAGGAATTTGACAAACCCTAGGTGAGTTCTCCACTTCTCCCTTCACTCCTAGGTGGTTTTCGAGAATAAAATCATGACTAAATGATTCTAGGAGCTAAAGGACCTATTTATAGTAAATGAGAATCGTGCAAAATTAAGCCTGTCATGGAATGGCTCCGTGTCACTGGTGTATAGTAGAGCACTGCCTCCGTGACACGGAGAGTAGCACTGGAACACCTTGGAAATAAAAAAATCATCTCTAGGCGGCCCTTTTAGCGATGGCGGCGTGGCCTTATTTGCTCATGCAAGCGCGATGGCTGGACGCTGGTGCGCAGGTCGCCTGGCGTAGCACGGCGCTGGCGCGCAGGTCGCCTTCCTGCTTGCCGCCTTCTCTCGCACCTGGCATGGGCGTGGCATGACACTGGGCGCGGCACACGCACAGCGTGGCACTGTTGTCACGTGCTGACGACCTTTCAAGAGCATGCTTCTTGCCGACTTTTCGAAAGTCTCCCTACTCCATTCTCTACTTCACCAACTTATAAATTAGTTCCTCAAATTCATTGAAACCTACAAAACAAGGATAATCATATTGGTTAGTGCATATATTCACATTTATATAAAAATCACATGAAAATATATATAATTAATTAGATAAACAAGACTAATTGAGTTATAAAGTATCACTTTCCGGGCATGTTATTTTGCCGAGATCAGTAAGAACCACATAAGAGAGTTTCTAGTTGGTTCAGATGTTTGTTCCGGTGTGGAGCTCAGGCCCATGCGTAGTGAGTGTCCTTCGACTAAAACCGGGGTGACAATAAAAGTTTGTTCTCGAGGCCACCGATTCGCGCAACTCTAGCGGCACGTCTTTCCAGCGGGAATTGCTTCTACTAGTTCATCTTGCAGTTTGCGCCAGAATAGATTCTATGCACTCTCATCTCGCCAGGATCAGGAGACTTCGCCCGATCTAGTTACTGGTAATATTCTGAGGACTCCATCTTGATGTATATGCATTTCTAGATCGGAAGTAGTATTATCATTCTTGACTCCTTATATTCTTGTCTATTTCAATGTCAGTTTCAAAATCCCTATCAAAACCCTTCTTAGTTGGTGACTCAGTTATATAGCTCGATGGGTATACAGAAATTTCCCTACCACGGTCCTTTAGAGAAATTAGCCTTAGCCGACCTAGTAGAGTTAATGATAGATTTTGATATTATCTTTAGTATGGATTGGTTACATGCATGTTTATGCAGCAATAAATTGTTTAACCCGTATGGTAGAACTCTGATATCAGGTGAGCCAGTCCTAGAATGGAAGGGTAGTTCAGCTATGCTTGTAGGTCGATTTGTTCCCTATTTTAAGGTTAGGAAGATAATTTAAAGACTATGTACCATATAGTTTGTGTTAAATTCTACGTGCAGGGCGTCGACTCTTCAGTCATAGTGTGTGAATATTCAGAGGTGTTCCCAGATAATCTACCAGGATCCCGAGCGAGAGATCGATTTTGGTATTGACCTTCTCCTTGATACGCAACTTATATCTATTCCTCTTTTATATAATGGCTCAGAGGCGACCAAGGAATTGAAAGTGCAATTGAAAGATCTCTAGATAATGGTTTCATCAGGCCTAGTAAATCCCTACAGGGTACTGATTCCTCTTCCATTCTGAAGAAGGATGGTTCCTTCGTATATGTATTAACTATCAACAGTTGAACAAGGTCTTAATCAAGAAAAGTTTCCCTTCCCGGGGTGATGACTTGTTCACTAGCTTCGGGGTGCAAAAATGCTTTTCCAGATCGACCTCAGATTTGGTTATCATCAGCTCAAGGTTAGGGAGAGTGACATCCCGAAGACAACCTTTAGGACTCGGTATGGTCAATATGAGTTCGTAGTTATGTTTTTAGACTGTGAATACCCTGCGGCTTTCATGGATTTGATGAATTTGGTGTTCAAGTAGTACTTGGATAATGTTAGTGATTTTCTTCATAGATGATATCCTCATATACTCTCGGATCGAGAAGGAGCATGCCGCCCATTTGAGGGTTGTGTTGCAGACTCTTAAGGACTGCCAATTGTTTGTTAAGTTTAACAAGTGTGAGTTTTGTCTTGACTCAGTTGCATTCTTAGGTCACATGGTGTCTAGTGAGAAGTGTTCGAGTGGACTCTCAAAATATAGGCGGTGAAGGTGGCCTAGATCAGTTATTCCTTTGGATATTAGGAGCTTTTTAGGTTTAGCTGGATATAACCAGAGGTTTGTAGAGGGCTTTTCCTCCGTGTAGCACCGTTGACCGATTGGCTCAGAAGAAGGCTAAGTTTTATTGGTCCGATGCTTGTGAGAAGAGCTTCCGAGTTGAGGAGCCCCCGACTTACTTCAGCCTCGGTTTGACCTTAGCTGAAGGCACCGATGATTTTTGGTGTATTGTGACACTGAGGATTGCCTTTGGGTGTGTATTGATGCAGCATGGAAAAGTAATTGCATATGCTTCTAGGTAGATTAAGGCCTATGAGAAAAACTATCCGACCCATGAAGGATCTGGGGATTGGCGGCAGTGGTCTTTCCTTGAAGATTTGGAGGCATTATTTGTATGGAGTGCATGTACATGTGTTCACAGACCACAAGAGCCTATAATACGTGTTCACTTAGAAGGACTTGAACTTGCAATAGAGGAAATTGCTAGAGCTTCTCAAGGATTATGATATGAGTGTCTTTACCATCAGGAAAGGCTAATATGAATGTGAGTGCCCTCGGTAGATTGTATACCAGAGCATGTCCCATTGAGGATGGGAGGAAGGAGTTGATGAAAGATGTACACCAACTTGCTCAGTTAGGGGTTCGCCTTGTTGACTCAACGGATGGGTAGTGTCATTATTCGAATGGGTCCAAATCGTCATTGGTAGTAGGTCAAGGCTAGGCAAAGCAGAGGATACTATCTTAGTAAAGTTGAGAGGAAGCGATTCGAAACCAGAAAGTGGAGGTCGTCTCCCAAGGGAGATGGTGTACTTCGATAGTGTTACGGGTGTTGATGACTTGAAAGAGCGGATGTTGTATGAGGCTCATGGTTCGATATTCCTATCCATCCAGGTGCCACCAAGATGTACGGTGATGTAATACCTAAAAGCCCTAAAGATCAGACCCGAGGTTGAAACTGAGAAAGCAGGAAATTTTGCACCAGGTCATAGGAGCAGTCATCCGGTGACTCGTGGGTGACACTTGGTCTTCAGTGAACCGTCAAGTGGCGCCCGGTTAGGAAGTTGTCGTTCTCGAGCGTGCTGCGAGGAAGGGATAGCAGTCGTCTTCACACCCAATGACTCATGGTGCATTACGTCAGGTGGTAAGGATGATTAGGCGATCAAGCAGCAGATGGAGGACGAGTCTGACTGATGCCATTTCGCGACACAAATACATTCGATCATTGGTTGGATAGTGTGAGACTTGTAGTGGTGTCAACGAAAGGGACGTAATGAGTCATCGTCCCTGTTAACGACTCATCATGTCAATCGCCAGCTGAAGCAGTTCAGTAAAAGTAGATTTTTTTCCAGTGATGACAATGAAAGGTTGGACGAAAGAGTCGTCTAGTTGGGTAACTTCGTCCAATCCCTCGTTGGGACTGGTAGTGACTATTTTCTACCCAAGTTTTGTAAAGGGTGTTTTCATAATTCTAAGCTCTAAGTCCTAAACTACATCATTTTAAGCCCTAAAAGAAGTAGAATTAAGGGAGTTTAACTATTCAATTCATTCAACTCCCATACATGAGAGATTATAAATTTTCCTTTGAAGATCAAGCTTGAACTCTTCAAATTCCTCCCTCCAAATCACTTGGGATTTCAAACACAAGTTGAGAATCAGTTTACCCAGGTATGTGAGGCCATGAATGAGGGTTTGTTTTACTCTCATGCTCAGGCACCCCTCAAATTCTATGAATTTAAGTTCTAGATCAAGTTCATGATCCTATGTGGTTTTATCCAAATTTATGAAATTCTCCTTGATTTGGCTATAGGATAATTCCCTTCATGTTACAAATTAGTTTTTTAGATTCATGGACAGATTTTATGTACAAATTGATTATAAATTTATGTTTTCAAGTTTTAGAAGATTTTGCCCAATAATGCAAGTTCATGAAAATGTTAGTCTATGATTGATGATTTCAAGTATGATGAAGTATCTAGTATGTATTTATGTTTACGAATTACTCATATATGAATCTATGATTTTGACTAGTGAAGTCTATTTCAAGTAGGCATAATTTTTTTAATTTTTTTAATTTTTTTAATTTTTTTAATTTTTTTAATTTTTTTATCTTTTTTGATTTTTTTAATTATATATAATTTCAAGATTCAAAATTTATAAACTTATAGTATGTTTGGAGCACAGGGCTTTCTTATGTTCATATTTCAGGCTATGCATGAAATTACATTATAAACCGTTGAAAATTGATGGTTTCAACTTTGTTAAAAACAATGGAGAACACCTTGCATATGTTCGGAGGCGTCACAGCATCAGTAAAGTTATGGGTTCATGGAAACTCCGAGTCTCAAAACTACGTTCCAACGTAGAGATTATCCGATTAATTTGGGACACTCCTTGTGAGCTTCCCTGCCCTAAATGGGCCTTCGGCTTGATATCAATGTCATGGTAGCGTCCTTAGCGTTGGAAGCTGTGTGCAACTCTTCCCACTTGAGTGTAATAGTTGGGATCATGTAATCTCTATCGTGATAGTGTCATTTATATGACGAGTCTCCCATTGTTCCTCATGATCTCAGCTATGCATGTTTATCAGTTATGATATTATGTTTACGGAAGGTTTGACCCAATGATCATTAACCAATTTTCATATGAATCTCAGTTTCAGCTTTGGGTCATTCGATTCCGGTGAGATCAAGTTATGTCTATTCATGCTTTCAGATATCAGCATGCAGTCGCCTCTTAGAAATCTTGTGATGTACATGATTTGATTTATATTTACTTAGCCATTTTCACTTACCTTGCATACTCTATGCATTCTAAGCCTCTGACCACATACTCTATGCTGTATCATTTCATGATACAGGTTCGATGGTTCAGACTCCAGTCCCTTCATTGGCTAATTCCAGCTTAATCAAGTTGTCCTGTTGGTGAATCCTCATCCTCCGAGGACCTTGGTTGATAGTTATGTTATCTTTTCATTTTAGACTTGTAGTAGGCTAGTTGAGGATGTTGACCCATCGCTCATGTGAAGAGCTTTTCAGACAATGTATAGAATTTCACTTGTCAGTATTGTCTATTTATGGTTATTGCATATTCCAGACTTCCACTATTTCATAATTCAATTATCAGTTCTGTTTAATGTTGATATATACTTATCATGTTCATGCCATGGGTTGACTTGGAGCCATTTATGGTTGTAGGTTTCGTGTCTAGATCCGGGCCTATGTTCGGGTCATGACAAACTTGGTAGCTCAAGAGATTAGGTTTTGAAGTGTCCTAAGTGTCTTAGATCCGCATTAAGTAGATTCTCTTTTGCCGGTGTAAAGTGTTCCCACACTTAAAGTGAAGAAGGCTACAAAATGTTTTGGGAAATTTCCTTCTTTATGATTCTATCTTACATTATGAGTTCAATACTCTCTATTCCTCTAACCTTAGCTTTACGCATTTGCAGAATCATGCCTCCACACGGAGTTAACAGAAGAAGGAATAGAAATGGAAATGTCCATGAGGATGGCAATGAGATGGGCATATAAGCCCACAAGCCCCAGCATATCTCGTGCCCGAGTAGGTTACCCATGATAGTTTAGGAAGCCATTCAGATACTTGCGCAGGCTTGACCACTCAGGTCAATCAATGAAGCAGTTCATGTTCCCCAGAATGGGAACACAGTGGTAACTAGAGTTCGGGATTTTCCTGGGATGAATCCTTGAGTTCCTTGGGTCGAAGTGGATGAAGATCCACACGATTTCGTGAGGAGATTAAGAATATCACCCAGATTATGGGAGTGATGGGAGAGGTGTGCATACTTAGCCTCCTATCAGTTGAAGGGTCACTCATATATGGTATAGGTAGTGGAAGTATAGACAGGGAGTCGAAGCGGGTCCCATTAGATGAGTTTCTCACCGCATTCTTAGATCGATTCTTTCCACACAGGAGATAAGGAAATCCAAGGTAGTAAAGTTTCGTGAATTTGAAACAGAACAACATGACATTCCAGAGTATGCTTTAGAGTTCTGCCCAATTGTCCAAATATGCATTGGAGATAGTAGGATTAGAGGAGCTCGGTGAGCGATTTGTAGTGTTAGTAGACTATTGGTCAGAATTGTAGGATCACCATGCTACATCAAGACATTGACTTCTCCTGATTATTCTTGTATGCCCAGCAGATGAAGGCAGTGCAGATGAGGAGAAGGGAGAGAGTCCAAGAGGGCCAGGACAAAGCATTTTGGGTTTCCCGAGCGGAGGTATGGTGGAGGACATCGTCAGCGGTCCCACCATGAATCATCCTTCAACGCTGTCATAACTAGTGTGCCATCTGAAGTCTAGGTGTGATCAAAGGGAAAGACATCAGGCTCTGCAGGTTAGAGAGCTGGTCAGTAGATCCCATCATTTCAGTTTGTGGTAGGTGTGGTGGGAGGCACGGTGGAGTCTGCGGAGTTCGAGGGCGAGGTTTTGGGTGTAGAGCTCGACCACATGCTTGAAACTGTCCAACAACCAAACGGGGCCATGGTAGAGATCATGACCCAGTTACCAGTTTAGCAGCTCCACCAGCATGCTCAGCTCAGCAGGATGCATCCACTAGTACAGGTGGTGATCAATGTCAAAACAAGTTTTATGCCCTCTTATCGTCGGGAGTAGGAGGGTCTCTGCGGATGTTATCACTAGTATGTTACAAATATTCCATCTTGATATTTATGCGTTGTTAGATCTAGAGGCTACTTTATCTTTTGTGACGCCCGATGTTACTATTAGATCAATATAGATTTCATCACAGTGTTGCCTCACACACGTTGATAGTATGACTCTATTTGGGTGAGTGTGAACGGGTTGACTACAGGAGCCCATTTTCTTTGGTCAAAACTACCATTCAGTGGAGGATTATTCTAGGTTGTATATCCGAGTTAGTTCGGTTGCAGGGTTACCTTTTCCATCATTTCAGACAGAGGGACTCAGTTCACTTTGCAGTTTTGGAGATCATTTGAAAAGACTTGGTACTCGGAGTCAGAAGCTTAGCCCAGCTTTTCACCCACGAGATAGATGAGTGAGAGTGCGCGGACCATTTAAGAATCTCGAGATATGTTGAGAGCATGTGTGATTGATTTCAAAGGTATTTGAGATGATCATTTACCTCTTATTAGGTTTTCTTACAACAAAAACTATCACTCCAGCATTCAGATGGATCAGTTTGAGGATCTTTATAGGAGGAGATGTGGTCGCCTATTGGTTGGTTTGAGATAGGTGAGGCTGGTGATAGGAAAGATTCGAGTTCATGAAGCTATGGAGTAAGTTCAATTTATAAGGTAAAAATTTGAAAAACAACACAGAGTCATCAAAAGTCATATACAAATATTAGGCGGAGAGAGCTTGAGTTTGAAGTTAATGATTGGGTGTTCTTGAAGTATCTCCCATGAAGGGATTATGAGGTTCAACATGAAGAGGCTTAGTCCCGATATGTTGGTCTACGGGATTATGAGGAGCGTGTTGGCAAGGTGGCCTATGAGTTGGAGCTACCCAGTGAGTTAGCGTCGGTCATAGATTTTCATGTATCGTTATTGAAGAAGTGCATTGGTGACCCGACCTTGGTTATTCCTATGGAAGAGCGTAGGTGAAGGATAACCTTAGCTATAAGGAACTTCTGTTGAGATCGCTGATAAATGGGTTCATAAGTTGAGAAACAAAGAGTAGCTTGATCGAGTTACGTGGAGAAATCAGCTTGTTGAGGAGCTATGTGGGAAAGCGAAGTAGATACTTAAGTGCTTTAATACCCCATCTTTTTCCCTTCGGCTCAGTTCCAGCATGAGTATCAGTTTCCTCCCTTAGTACTCTATTCGATTTCATGTTTTGAATTATGTCTCTCAGGTTCCTTTCATGTCGGCACATATATGTGCTTGATTAATGAATTGATTCGTCATTATATCAGTCAATCGATCACTCCGTCAGTTTTCAACTTGAGATGTTTAGTATTTGAGATTTCAGTTTCCCTTCCCTAGCTTTTCAGTATGTTTACCCACATTCAAGGACGAATGTTCCCAAAGGGGAGATATTGTAATACCTCGAAATCCCAAGGATCAGGCCCGAGTTGCATTAAGCTTGATAGAATTTCATAGAAGGTCACGAGCAGTTGCCCGGTGACTGCATTGGGTGGCAGCTCACCGTCATTAATTGAACCATCAAATAGAACCAAGTGGGAAGGTGTCCTTCTTGGGAAATGGCAAGTATGAGGACGATAGTCTTCATCACACCCAATGACTCATGTTGACCCGTTGATTTAGTGAGATGATGTTGAGTAGTCTTTGTGTGGATAGAGGGCAGTCGTGGTGCCACTTCACGACTCGTGGTCGATCATTGGTTGGATAATTGTGAAGACTTGCACTGGTATTTAATGAAAGGATGTAACGAGTGTCATCTCTATTGCGACTCGTGTGTCAGTCGTTGATGAAAATTTTTCTAGTGATAACGACGAGTCATCCGATTAGGCAGCGACTATTCAGTCCCTCATTGGGACTTGCGGTGACTATTTTCCTGCGGAATTTAGTAAAGGGTGTTTTCATAATTCCTAAGCTACTATGTCATTTTAAGCCACCTGAAAGAAGTGTATTAAGGAGTTTAACCTAATCTAATTCATTGACTCCCATGCAAGCAAGATTAGAAAATTTCAGCACTGAAGATCAAGCTTAAACTTCTCGAAATCCCTTGGGCTTTCAAAAGACAAGTTGAGAATCGTTGCCCGGTGAGGCTATGAATGAGGATTTCTTTCACTCTCATGCTCGAAATTCTCTAAGTTCACTGAATTCAAGTTCTAGATCAAGTTCATGATCCTATGTGTTTTTATCCAAATTTTATGAAATTCTCCTTGATTTGGCTATGGGTTAATTCCCTTCATGTTTCAAATTAAGTTTTTAGTCATGGAAGATTTTTGTATTTGTTGAAGTTATAAATTTATAGTCTTTCAGGTTTTAGAAGATTTTTCCCAAATTATATAAGTTCATGAAAAGTTAGTCTATGATTAATGATTTCAAGTATGATGAAGTATCTAGCATGTACTTATGTTTACGAATTATCCCATATATAAATATATGATTTTGGCTAGTGAATTCTATTTCAAGTATGGATGATCCTTCAGATTTTTGAAGTAATCTCCTTTAGATTTAGCATGTTTTCATATTGATTTAGTTCTATAATTCATCTTACCATATGGTTTTGGAGTCTATGCTCCATTTCTATGGTAGGTTTGGAGCCAGGACTCCCCATGTTCAGATTGCAGACTATGAATGATACATTATCAACTTCATTGGAAAATGATAGAGAGCACCATGTTTTTGGGAGCATTGCCAGCACCAACTGGCTACGCGGTTCGGAAACTTAGTCTAGAGCCTTATGTGTCAACCTAGGATTATCTAGTTACTTTGGGACCTCCTTTGTGAGCTTCCTTCACCTCGAATAGGCCTTTAGCTTGATATTGATATCATGGTAGCTCCCTTAGCCCTAGAATGGCTTTGGACAGCTCTGCCCACTTGAGTGTAACGGAGTTGGAATCATGTAAGCTCTATCGTGATAGTGTCGATTATATGACGAGTCTCCCATTGTTATTCTGATCTCATCTATGCATGTTTATCAGTTATGATATTATGTTTCCATGAGTTTTGACCTAATGATCAGGTTATCGGTTTTTATATATGAATCTCAGTTTCATCTTTTGGTCATTCAATTCGGTTATGAGATCTTAGTTTATGTCTATTTAGGCTTTCGAGATGCTCGGTATGCGGTCCTTACTCTCGAGAATCTTATGATTACATGATTTCAAGTTATATTTACTCAACCTGCTTTACTTACCTTGCATAATCAGTACATTTCAAGTACTGACCGCATACTCTATGCTGTATTGTTTCATGATACAGGTTCAAATGTTGAGACTCGATCCCACCGTTAGCCGAGCTCCAAAGCTTAATCCGGTTCTACATTGGTGAGTCCTCATCTTTCTAGGACCTTCAGTTTGATGATTTGTATTTATCTTTTTCCTTTAGACTTGTGAAGCTAGTTGGGGATGTTGTCCCATTGGCCCGTCAGTTATGTTAGAGGCTTTTCAGCCAATATGTAAATTTCAACTTGTCGGTATTGTCTATGTGTGGTTGTTGCATATTGAGACTTTCATATTTCATATTTCATATTTCAATTATCGGTTCTGTTTAATGTTGATATTTAATTATCATGTTCATGTCATGGATTGACTTGGAGCCATTTATGGTTCTAGGTTTCATGTCTAAATCCGGGCCTATGTTTGGGTCATGAAACGTGACTTACAAGAAGTATATTGGTGGAGATAGCATGAAAGAAGGACATAGTGGAGTTTGCGGCTAAGTATCTGAATTGTCAGCAAGTGATGAAAAATGAGCATCAAAGACATGGAGGTATATTACAAGACATCAGTATCCCTACTTAGAAGTGGGAAGAGATAAATATGGACTTCATCACGGTTTCCTCATGCTACCGACAATATGACTTTATATGGGTGGTTATAGATAGGTTGACCAAGGCGGCACATTTCTTACCGGTCAATACTACCAATTCATGATCTTGGGCATAATTACGTGCCCAAGTGCTATTTTATAACTTAATTAAGTCATGTTTGTCAATTATATTAATTACATTCTCATGTGATTTTGAATATTTTTGGGTATGCACTAACTAACATGATTAGGCCTTGCTTTGTAGAGTGTAAAATGCATGAGGACTAAACAATGATGGTTGAAACAAAGGAATGGAGCTCGGCTTGGATGGAAAATAGAGGCAACATGGAAGGCCAAAGAGAGGATTGCCGGCAGAGCAACGTGCCACGCAGCACAAGCTGCGCACTGAGGAATAATGCCACACCGTGCCAGGTCGCACGAGAGGGCATTCCCGATGCACTAGCAGCGTTAATGCCGTGCCACGCTAGGCCTTGCTGCCTTGTAACTCCCGTGTCACACAGGCTATCGCTCGTGAGGAGTGCTGTGCCACACTGGGTGTTGCGCACAGCCTGCACCAAGGACATGCAACTGCCGAGAAATCCAGTAGCCATCCGCGACGGAGTCCGTGTCACGCTGCTTGAGCTGTGCGATGGACAGCGTGCCATGGAGGCACAGTCTTAAGGCCAGCCAAATTTTGCTAATTCCCACTTAGTATAAATTAGAACCTTAGCTCCTAAAATCATTGGTCACAAAAATATTTTTAGGAAACCTTAAAGAGCAAGAAGGGAGAACGGAAGAACTCTACCTAGGGTTCCTTATTTTTCATTCTCTTTTAATTATTCATAAGTACTCTACTTGAATCATGTTTTTAAGTATTTGTACGAACATGAGTAGCTAAAACCCTTCCTCTAGGGTTGAGGCTATGTAAGATGATTGTAAATGCATGAATTCTTAATTTGAGTTTTTAGTTGTTGCTTTTTCTTACATTCTTTATTATTATTTTTATGTGATCACCATGAAAACAAATGCTTTAAGCTTGGTAAAAACGAAGAGTGACCTAGGCTAGAACATGGGAATATAGGGAGAAAGTTCTTACACGCTACCGGTAGGATTAGCGGTTAGGATATAAATTATACCTAATTTGCCTTTCTTTTTTATTAAAATGGGATGAGCTAGACACAGGCTTTGAATTATCACATCACCACTCGTAGAAGTAGTTGTGAAGCTAAGTGAGGTTAAATGATTAGACGTATGAAAGTCCATAATCAAGGGTGAAAAATCCGCAAACCACATTCATGTAATTAAATTTCTCATGAATTAGGACGTCATATCCCCGCTCAATGATGTAGGTATAAGACTAGTTTTTCATATTTAGAGGTTTGAAAGACCAGAACATAAATTTTAATTACGTGTGTGAGACAACAACTGAAGTTTCATACTCTAACCATTGTGAATTGTAGCATTACATGATTATGAGACATAACTTCCTAGTTGCTTTTAATTGTTTCTCAAGTATTTTGTGATCACCCTAGACTTAATTATAATTTCTTGAAAACTTCTATCATCAACACTTGTGAAGGTTAGTATTACCCTTAAAATTGATAATTCACTGAATCGATCCATTCATATGGGTTCGACATCCGGCTCTTGAAAAGGGCCACTGTATTACTTGTACGATCGCATGCGCTGGAGCGCGGGTAAGTTTTAGAACCGTTGTGTTACACCCCGTAAGATTCCCGGCATATAGATGGCCTACTCACACGTTAGTTAAGCATATTTGAAAGTCATACGTGCTAGAAAAGGGCCGGGAAAAGATCGGGCGAAAATCCTGTCAAGACCACCACCACGGGAAGCGCCGAGGCAGAGCCCCTCCGCGATAGGCGCCGTGTCATGGAGGCGGGGCCACACGTGGCTCCGTGACCGTTAGGCCTGTCAGGCTAGTATATAAGCCCCCACTTCGGTTTGTGATGTTATTTCATAAAATAATTTCCAGAGAAACGTGAAAGCAAGGAGAGGCGAAGGAAAGTAATATATATCCATTTGATTACGCTGCCAAACGAAGTCTAAACTCTAATTAACCTCAGGTACCGAGGTATTTAGCAGCGAGGAGCATTCCTACACGAGTTTGTTTAGCGAAATACGGCCGGCGAATCAAAGAGCTACGGAGCCAGAGTAAGTAGAATTGCTCCAAACTAGTGTCACATGTGCTCCTAGGCGCGAAGTGAATCCTTCTCCCTTCTGGACTTCTGAAAAATAGCAAGTTTTCGACCGTCTTTTGATAAGCCTAAGTTTAGGCTATGAGTATATCGAAATTGACGTCGTCCCTTGAATAAAGTTTGTATTTAGCTCATCAAGCGTGTTTATGAATGCGATTTGGGAGAAATAGGTAGATGCCGGCGAGCCTCGTCACGGCGTCGGATAACTCGAGGTTAAGGTATGTGAAATTGTTCTTCAGAAAGTTAGTAAGGGTATCTTAGTGTTGTGAATCATAGTAAACTCCGTATTTGAAACTCTCGGAGTTGAATCTTTGATGAGTAAGTCCAGTAGATTTTGGTTTGCGTTGTAAATGCTTCATTATTTGATCAGAAAGATAGAAAAGCATGCGCCAAAGAAATGATTAGCATTCCAGATTCAGTATAGCTTATTGTATGATTAGCAAGCATGTTATAGAACAAAAAGAATCAGATTTTCAGAATATAAAAGCTAGTAAAAGTATAACTTGTGAGATAGACAGACGGTTTTATGGCTATAGACTAGCATTCAGACGGTTCGAGATATTGGCTACGGTGTACTTGATTAAAGAAAAGATTCCCGAATCGGTATAATCGATGAAATCAGCTTAGTACGAAAGAGATCAGAATAAGGAATCCAGTTTTCAGATGCCTTTTCAGTTATACATACTTACTATTTATATGTGCTATTTGTTTGTTGAGACATTGTAGCGTGAGCCCCTTATTGATGTCCTCGCCGCCTGGGTTAGTAATTGTGTCGCCCCTTTGAGCGGAGTGGGTTTCGTCACTCCGAGGGGTGGCATGCCGTCCCGATTTGGACGAAGATGGGATGAAGCTTTCCATAGCAGTCTGATCAGCATTACAGTTGTCTCCTGTTGATTTATTCGGTGGCAGTGCGAAATGGTTCCCGAGATAGCCGAGGAAACAGGCCTATACGATGCCCCATGCATGCATTCGGTTGTCTCCCTATTGACTTGTTCGAGTGGCAGTGTAGCTCGGTTTCGAGATAGCCCGTTGATTTGTGTCCAGGATCCAGGGCCTATATGTTGCGCTCCCACAGGGTCCTCCGGACCGGACCACGATTATTTATATCGGAGGCCGAGGCGAGCCGAAAGACCCGGGGGCGTGAGAGGGCTCCGAGTGGTAGTGAGTGGAGTGACTTATTTTTAGCGGGTTTTGACCCGGGTAGGGTATTAGATTGTTTGCTTGCTTAGTTGTATCCAAACATGGGAGTTGTTATTGGCTCTTGCTTGCTACTTGTATATCTATTTATGTGTTATATACTAGCTACTAGACAGCAGGCCGTCGCGTTTACAGGTACGCCTCCGCCTTCATCGATGCAGGAAGCATGATCGTTCATATCAGTTTTATTCAGATTCAGTTACCTCCTGCCATACAGATTTGCTGGTGCTTGCTGTCTTATTTCAATTCTTTGATTATGTTATTTGATTGCTGCATACTACGGTACCAGCCGATCTCGCGCCCAGTGGGCGGCGCGTACTACTGGTACTCGTGAAACGGAGGCGTCCCTCGTGATTCCAGTCATTTGTTGAGTTGTCAGCTCTGTCATCCGGAGTCTGATTCCCATCGGTGTAGCTCTTTTTCTTTTGATATACAGTATGGAGTCCAGGGCCTGTTCGATCATTTCTATCATTACTCATAGAGGCTTGCGGGTGTATGTTTATCTCACAGTGGAGTTAGGCCAGTCGTGTGAGCCGTGCGGTTGTATAGTTATTGAAATATCTCTGTTTTTATGATTGGCCGTGTGAGCCATAGTTGATAGTAGTAGTGACCTTGCGGTCACCTAGTTTTCAGTTATTTTTTTGTTAAGGGTGAGATGTTACATTGGCAGCTGTGCAGTGCAATTAGCCTATAAACAAACGGCCGGAAGCTGCGTTTGTGCTTTATATAGCCCTTTATTTCAGAAACACGAGATAGAGCTAGCCATTTACAGGATGTCTTGGCCCACCGGTTAGTAGTCCAGGTCCTTCTAGGGCACTAGGTGCCAGTCATATCCCCCAAGGCGGGGCGTGACAAACTTGGTATCAGAGCAGGTCGTGTCCCAGGCAGTCTGCAAGCCGTGCTAAGTAGAATCTAATCTATGGATGTGTTGTGCACCACATACTATAGGCGGGAGGGCGCAAGAGGCATGTGATAGGATGGTTACTCTTCTTCCTGATCAGTCGTGCTATAGAGCGGTACTGATAGGGTTGAGTCCTAAAACTTATCGTATTCTTTGTGTATAGATAAGAATGGCAGATCAACACCTTTGCCACGGGCGAAGACTAGACACAAAAGCAGGAGAAGGCACTAGCGGGGTAGGATTGACAGTCGGCCCGATGCGAGGGCGACATAGAGGCTTCTTCAAAGCCATCACAACAGTCCCCCTCACATCCCAGGAGATGTTGGGCACTACACCGCCCCGGATAGCTCCTGTGCCTTCACTTTCTCCAGTTAAGGAGGTTCGTGTGCGCCAATTATGATAATTACCGAATGTTGGCAGCTGCAGCGCCGATCAGGCGCCACTTGCGGCAAGTCTTGGTGGGACAGGCAGTTCCAGAGTTCAGGGTGCAGCCTTGGGTCCCCCACAATTCTGAGGGATCGAATCGGGCGAGACCCTCGAGACTTTTAGATCGAATGCGAGAGGATATTTGAGTTATCTGTCTTGACCCCTGCGAGAGAATGCATTGAGCTGGCGGAGTGTTCCGGTTACGGGATATAGCTATATTATGGTACGAGAGTTGGGAAAGGTCGAGGAGAGATGTTGCCCCTCCGACACAGACCCGGCTTCTCGGAGGCCTTTCTAGATCATTATTTGCCACGAGAATCGGAGCGAATGGACCGGTTGCATCTAGAGCGAGGCCGAGAGCGTACGTGAGTATGCTGGGTTTGACTCCTTAGGCCGTTATGCTCCAGCATTTGTTGATACCATGCCGGCGAGTTCTGAGATTTATCATGGAGTGCAGATGCAGGTATGCGAGGCATGTATGACAGCGACATTGCGAGAGATATGGACATCGCCCAGTACGGGCTTTTGCTCGAACCATAGGGTCTTAGATAAGCGGCAGCAAAGTAGTAGACAGACTTGATCGAACGTGCCGCGAAATAGACCAGATGACATACAAGGAAGTTCGAGAGAGAGGACCCGGGCCTCGACTATGGATAGACCCCCTAGACCCCATCTCACCACAGCATCAGTGAGTAGATATCCTCGTAGAGGAGCAGTCGGAAACCCGTGGCGGTTCCCGGGACGGTAGAATCCCACGACGAAGGAAACGGGAAGCGAATTTACACCCTTACCTTGCCCTTATTGCAATCGCCCACACCGGGCCTTGTAGATATGGCTTTACTGGGTGTTATATTTTGCAGACTTGGGGATGGGCATCAGATGAGATTGTCCGACCGAGTCACGGGAGGAAGGCAGTCGGGGCGGGGGATCCACGGGGCCACGAGCTCCCGGCGGCCTCGGCGAGGCACGAGCCTTCGGGCTCGAGCCAGAGGACGAGGCCGTCAAGGCCTCCCAGTTCAGGTACGGGCTCAAGCCGTACTTATGCACTGCGAGGAGACATGATTGAAGGCGTCTCAGGATGTAATGCTTGAATTTAATGATTATTTGTTCTTGCCTTGTTATTGATTGACCCCGGGGATCCACTCTGTCATATATTTACCCCATTTGTGGCACGAAAGTTCAATATTGCACCAGAATTATAATAGCAGCCTTTTTTTAGTATCACGCCGTCTGTTGACTCGATCGTAGCTAGCGGAATTTGCCGGGTGTATAGTAGAGTTGCTGGCCGTCGGACACCACCATAGATCGTGAGTTACGTGATAGACTTCGATGCCATAATGGGTATGGATTGGCTAGTGCCGTGCTATGCCAATGTTGAATGTTGGACAAGGCGGTCGATTCACTTTCGGGGGAAGGCGATGCGGGAGTGGAAGGGCAGCACCGCTACACCAAAGGTAGGTTTATTTCCTACCTTCCAGGCGAAGTTGATAACTAAGGGATGTATTTACCTGGTCAGGGTTCGGGATGTCCGAGCAGAATCTCCGACACTCCACATCATTCCAGTGGTAGGCAATTCACAAATGTATTTTCCCAGATGAGATTTTATTCCCCCGAAGGAAATAGATTTTACTATTGATACATTTACCGAGGCACTCGGCCTATATCAATTCCTCCCTATCAGATGGCTCCCTTGCGGAGCTCAGAGAATTAAAGGAGCAGCTGAAGATGCATTAGACAGGGATTCTACATCAGGCGAGTACTTCACCATGGGTGCGCCGAGTGTTATTTGTGAGGAAGAAAGATGAAACCATTCCGGATGTGCATAGATTATAGGTAGTTGAACAAAGTTACAGTAGAAGAACAAGTACCCGCTTCCCAGAATTGATGACTTATTTGATCGGTTACGGGGAGCCGAGATACTTTCTAGATTGACTTGCGGTCCGGATATACGGATTCGAGTATGTGAAAGAGATATTCCTAAAACAGCCTTCGGGACCCGATATGGACATTTTGAATTTCCTAGTCTTGTCCTTTGGGTTAACGAATGCCCGGCAATATTCATGGACCTGGTGAACAGTATTTTCAAACATACCTGGACACGTTTCGTAATAGTATTTATTGATGACATTACGGGTGTATTCCGTTACACAGATGAGATCACCGGACTCATTTGCCGGACAGTGCTCCAGATCCTCAGGGACCACCAGTTATATGCTAAATTTTCCAAGTGTGAATTCTGGCTTAATTCAGTAGCCTTTAGGGCACATTGGTGTCGGATGCTAGTATACGAGGTTGACACCGCGAAGATGAAGCCCGTCAAATCATGGCCAAGGCCTACCACTCGACCGAAGTCGTGCTTTCTGGGATTAGCTGGGTATTATAGGAGGTTTGTTGAAGGGTTCTCGACTATTGCGGCACCTCTGACCAAACTAACGCAGCGCAGCAAAATTTCAGTGAGGACAGAGGCATACGAGCGAGTTTCCGAGGGTGAAGGATAGATTGACCTCCACCCGTTGTTAGCGTTACCGAAGGAGTGAGAGAGATTTATTCGGTATATTGCGACGCATCAGGCATCGGGTTGGATTGTGTGTTGATGCAGCATGGTAAAGTGATTGCATATGCTTCCAGACAGCTGGCCACGAGAAAACTACCCTACCCATGACACGGAGTTATTTGTGATGATCCACGCCTTGAAAATGTGGGAGCATTATTTGTATGGTGTTCATGTGGACATTCTCACCGAATCACAGAGCTTACAGTATATCTTCACTCGGGGGAGTTGAATCTGCGGCAGCATTCTTTAGTTAGAATTACTAAAAGGTACGACGTGGATATTCTGTACCACCGAGAAGAGCCAATGTTGTAGCCGATGCTCTCGATCGGAAGTCCATGAGGGTTTGGCGTACTTGCAGCCCGGCCGGCGGTGGTCGGGAGATACATCGGTTAGCTAATCTAGCCGTTCGTGTAGCGGCGAAACGAGAGGACAACAAAGCGGTAAGTCAGAACACCGCCGTATCATCACCGAATTTAATGAGTAAAAGACGACAATTTGAGATCTGAGCCTAAGTTTTAGCTTAAAGATTATATTCCGCTAGGAAGCGCCCGAGAATTCCAGGTAACGAGAGGATGGAGTCTTTGCATTGTAAAGACCGTTTATGTGTTCCCAATGTTTCAGGCCTCCTTGCGAGATCATGAAGCGAGGTACATTGCGCCCGCTATTCTCTCACCCTGGCGCAACAAAGATGTATCATGATATTAAAAACTCTTGTTGGCCAGGTATGAAAAGAAATTGCTGAATTTGTAGCCCGGTGTCCTAACGCAGCGGTGAAAGCGAGAACATGGCTCGGGCGGAGTATGACTCGGGATATACCTGTGCCTCTCTGGGAAATGGGAAGCTATAAATATGAATTTTGGCAGAATACCCCGTACTAGACACAGACATGATCTATATGGGTGATAGTTGTGATTGACCATATCCAAAAACAGGCATTTCTGCCAGTGAGAACTACCTTCGGCGAAGATTATCTTGATTGTATATCGAAGATAGTGGTGCATGAGTGCTGAGTATCCGTTATTTCGAGACAAGAGCAGGTTTACGGCTAGATTCTGGCAGTCGTTTCAGAGAGGTCTGGGTACGCAGATTAAATTGAGCACTGCATTCCCACCCTGGAGCAGAGATGGGCAGTGACGCACCATTGAGCGGCTGAAGATATGTTGCGGCGTGTGCTAGATTTTGGTGGTAGCTGGGGATGAGCATCTGCGCTAATCGAAGTTTGCTTACAATAACAGCTATCACTCAGCTATCAGATGGCGCCTTTCGAGGCTTTATACGGGCGAAAATGCAGATCGCCGGTCAGTGGTTCAAATAGGAGCTCAGCGTTAATTGGGCTGAGCATTGTTCGGCGGTCGAGAGAAAGTAAAGCTTATCGAAGCGGCTTATTGACTACGAGCCGCCAGAAGTCATATGCAGATGTGCTGACCTTGAGGCCTGGAGTTCGATGTGAACAGCTGGTATTTGAAGGTGTCTCCGATGAAAGGGGGTGATGAGATTCGGCAAGAAAATTAAGCTCAACCAAGGTTTGTCGGGCCATATCGGTCCGCGAGAAGAATAGGCCAAGTGGCGTATGAGTTGAACTTGCCGCCGAGGTTAGAATCTGTTCATCCCGATTTTCATGTATCCATGCTAGGAAATGTTTGGGAGACCCGTCAAAAAGCAGTCCCAGTCAGAGACCTCTAGGTTCTGAGAAGAGTTGGCCTGCGAAGAGGTTCAGTAGCTATCCTAGACAGATCAAATCCGAGATTGAAACTAAAAGAAGTAGCTTCTAGTTAAAGTATTATGGCTACAATAATAAGGAATGAGAGGAAATGACGTGGGAGGCTGAGGAAGATATGAAAGCTAGAGATACCCTCACTTGTTCGAGGCCTAGTCAGGCGACAGGCTATATCAGTATTATTATTTATACTGATATCTTGTAGTTGCATCTATATGAAATGAGAGATTAATGATGTTGTTGTCAGGTGAGTCATTTGGTATTATTGCGGAGTCCTGTATTTGGACTTTTCTGTGTTTCAGGTTTTGGGTTAGTCCATATTACAAGCTACGCCGAAATTTTCTTAAGTAATAAGTTGAGATGAGTCGAAAGTCCTCTGAATGGCGAGTTTTCATTCGGATGAATGTTTTTAAGAAGTGTATTACACCCGTGAATTCCCGGCATCTAGATGGCCTACTCGCGTTAGTTAAAGCATATTTGAAAGTCATACGTGCTAGAAGGGCCTGGGAAAAGATCGGATGAAAATCTGTCGAACCACCGCGGGAGCGCCGCGAGCGAGAGCCCCTCAGCGATGGCGCCGTCCTGAGGCAGGAGCCACCGCGTTGGCTCCGTGACATGTTGGGCCTGTACAGGCCAAGTATATAAAGCCCCACTTCGGTTTGTGATGTTATTTCCATAAAAGTGAATTTTCAGAGAACGTGTGAAACAGGGAGGAACGAAGAAAGTAATATATATCCGTTTGATTCTGTGTAAGCGAAGTCTAATCTCAAATTAACCTCGGTACCGAGGTATTTAGCAGTAAGGAAATTCCTACGGAGTTTGTTTCGCGAAATACGGCCGACGAATCGACGAGCTACCGGACGAAGGTAAGTAGAATTGCTCCAAACTAGTGTCTATGTGCTCCTAGCCTTAGTAGATACTTCTCCCATACGGACTTCGAAAAAATATGAAGTTTTCGACCGTCTTTTCGATAAGCCTAAGTTTAGGCTATAATTATATCGAAATTGACGTCGTCCTTCAGAAATAAAACTGTATTTAGCTCTAATCACGTGTTTATGAATGCAGTTGGAGAAATAGCTGGAGTACTGGCCCGAGCCTCCATTGTCGGATAACTCGAGTTAAGGTATGTGAAGTTGTTCTTCAGCAAGTTAGTAAGTCTTAGCATTGTGAATCATAGTAAACTCCGTATTTGAAACTCTCGGAGTTGAATGCTGAAAATTGAGTAAGTCTAGTAGATTCTGGTTTGTGTTGCCGTATCGTATTTGGTCCAGAGAAGATAGAAAAGCATGCGCCAAAGGGCGAGTTAGCATTCGGTCAGTATAGCTTATTGTATGATTAGCAAGCATGTTATAGAATAAAGAATTGAATTTTCAGAATATAAGCTAGTAAGGTAGCAGATAGACAGGCAGTATTGTGGCTGCAGACTAGCCATTCAGACGATTGAGATATTGGCTCACGGTGTAACGGTTAAAAGATTTCATAATCGGTATAATCGGTAAAGAATCAGCTTAGTACGAAGAGATCAGAATAAGGAATCAGTTTTCAGATGCCTTTTCAGTTATACATTATACTATTTATATGTGCTATTTGTTTGTTGGGAACTTGTTGTGTAGAGGCCCCTTGTTGAGTGTCTCGCCGCCCCAGGTTGTGTCGTGTCGCCCCTTTGGCCGGGTGAATTTTACAATCACTCGGTGGCATGCCGTCCCCGATTTGGACGAAGATGGGATGAAGCTTTCCCCATAGCAGTCCTATCAACATTACGGTTGTCTCCTTATTTGATTTATTCGAGTGAGCAGGTGCAGCTCGGTTCCGGAATATCGCCACAGAAATGACCCTATACATTATCACGGCACATTCAGTTGTCTCCCCTGTTGACTTGTTCCAGGTAGAGCCGAGGTGTAGCTCCGGTTTCAGATAGCCCGGTTGAGTTTGTGTCCAGGGAATCAGACCCTATATGTTACTATCTACACAAGAGTCCTCCGAACCCAGACACAGTTATTTACATCGGAAGAGTGAGGCAGGCGAAGACCCAGGCATTGAGAGCTCAGAAGTGAGATGAGTGGAGTGACTTATTTTAGAAGGTTTTGACCTGGGTAGGTATATAGATTGTTTGCTTGCTTGGTGCCATCCGACTTATAGGGGTTGGTATTGGCTCTTGCTTGCTACTTGTATATCTATTTATGTGTTATATACTAGCTACTAGGCAATGAGCCGTACGCATTTACAGGTACGCCCCTCAAAGCCTTATCAGTACAGGAAGCATGTCCAGTTCATATCAGTTTATTCAAGATTCAGTTACCTCCTGCCATACAGATTTGCTAGTTATGCTGTCTTATTTCAGTTCTTTTCGGTTATGTTATTTCAGTTCTTTGCATATAGTACCATGTCTTGGCATGATGGGTGGCCCCATTACCCCTGCAGGTGCTCGTAGACGAGAGAGGTCCCTCGTGATTCTAGTCAGCTGTTGGTTTATCAGCTCCTGTGTCGGAGTCTGATTCCCAGAGGTGTAACTCTTTTCTTTTGATATACAGTATGGGTAGATCTGAGGCTGTCGATCGTTTCTATCATTACTCATAGAGGCTTGCAGATTGTATGTTTATCTTTTTGTGGTCAGTTGAGCGGTCGTGTGAGGCCGTGCGGTTGTATAGTTGTTATTATCTCTGTTTTTATGATTGGCCGTGTGAGGCCATAGTTTGATAGTAGTGAGTGACCTTGGTCATAGTTTTTGATTGTTTACATTAAGGATTCGAGATGTTATGATGTTTGTTGTGCAGTACGGGTGGCTATAGGCCTAGACGGCCGGAGGCTGTGTTTACAGCCGCTATGGCCCTTTATTCCGAAACCTGAGATAGAGCTAGCCAGGCACCAGATGTGTCTTGGCCCACCGTTAATAGTCGAGTCCTTCTAGGGCACTAGGTGCGATCCTTACCCCCAAGGCGGGGCGTGACACGTTGCCGGGGACTGGGAAAAGTTTAGTGTATTTTTCTATTGTTGTGTGATTTTTAAATTCCTTAAGTATTGAAAAAATTGAATTCTTAGTTTGCTATATTAAAGGTGATGATTTTCCCTGCAGAGCTGGAAAGGAATGGAGAAATTTGGTGGAACCATTGTTGGAACTTGAGCGACAATTACATTTTCTTAGGAGGAAGCTCTATAGAAAGTTGAGTACAGAGCAGTTGCAAATACATCCACCAATAGGTCAAAGCAGAGTTGTTACAAGACCAAATATGGCAGCCCGACCAGTTTGCGAAGTAGCAATCCCACTAGCGACAAATGTGACCTCTAGTATCCGCCGTCGGAGGCCGAAGGGAACTTTGAATTGAAGCGAGAATATGGTCGATCGTTACATTCGAGTGGCCAGTTCATTGGGATGACTCATGAGGACCCACAACAACACTTAAAGAACTTTGGAGATCAGTGACACCTTCGTCCCCATTAGAGTGTCAACTGATTATGTCCGACTCACACTCTTCTCATTTTCATTATTGGGAGAGGAAAATAGGTGGTTGAAGGCTGAGCCACCTAATTGCATTACTTCTTGGGATGACTTAGCAAAAAAATTTTCACATCAGATTCTTTCCTTCTAGGAAAGACTCTACCCAAAAAACTCAGGAGTGAAATATTAAGCTTCAAGTAGAGGCTGAAGGAGAACCTGTATTTGGCAGGAGAGATTCAAGTCATTATTGAGAGACTTCCCCATCACCGGCGAGTCCAATGAAGTACTAGCCTTACCTTTGTGGAGAATACTTATAATGAGCTGTACACTTTGTTGAACAGGATTGCTCAAGGAAATCCAGAGTGGCATAGTGATTCATCAAGAGGGGCAGGAAAGAGAACAACAGGGCTGATAGGAGTGGATGGTGTAAATGTCTTTGCGGCACAGCTAGCATCATTTAAGCATTAGATGACTCAGTTCAACAAGCGAGTATGAACCAGCTGCGAGGATAGGTGAATTCAGTTCAGCAGGCTCCTAGTTGGTGTGAAATATGCGATAATAATGGTACAATGCATAATCCTGTGGGGCCAATCCTGAATCGGTCCAATTTTTTAGGAATGTTGAGAGAAACAATTAGAATTTTGGGAACAACTACAATAAGAATTGGCCCGAGCCACTTTAAATTTTATTGGGGTGGAAATCAAAGTTAAAGCTACCAACAACCTCAGTAGTTGCAGTATCAACCACAGCAGAACATGTAGAATAGTGGCAAGTCGAGCAAATACATTGAGGAGATATTTCAAAATATTATGGCAACACGGACAATTAGTAGTGTCAGGCGAGGATGGCATCATTTTGAAAAATCAACAGTTAGCCACCACAATCTTGAGAAGAAGATGGGTCAAATAGCAGCTGCTCATCACACTAGACCTCAGGGAGATTTACCTAGTAACAAAGATTCAAACCCCCGACAGTTCAATACTTATCAGTCTGAGGATTGGTAGGCAATTGGCTGATGCACCACCGAAGAAGAGAACGAGGTGCAGCCGGAGGGTGGTTAGAAAGGGACTACCGTCTGACAAGAGGTGATAATCGGAGTCTTTGTGCAACCAAAATGCAATCATCATTGCATGCCCAGCACAGAGACCACCACCGCTTTACCTAAAGACTCAAGAAGAGCAAGGAGGAGGAATTCTTTAAACAGTTCTTTGATATTTTCGAAGAACTTCACATAAATTTTCCTTTTGCTTGATGTTTTCGGGGAATGCCAAAATCGCTAAGTACTTGAAGATACGTGACCAATAAAGTCAGATTGGTGGATGTTCAGACAGTGGTATTGACTGAGGAGTGCAGCCACAGGGTAATGAGCAAGATACCGAAAAAGCTCAAAGGCCCCGAGTTTTCCCCTCCCCATACAAATTAGTAAAAGCCAAGTGATAAGAGCTCTATGTGATTTAGGGAAAACGAGTAATCTAATGCCCCTATCTTTGTTTAACCGAGACCAACACGAATGATGCTGCAGCTGGCAGACAAGTCTCAAGTAGCACCAGATGGAATATTGAGACCTTCTTATCAAAGTAGGTAAGTTCATTATACCCGCTTATTTCATCATACTTGATTTTAAAGTTGACGACAAGGTGCCCTAATCTTGGGGCGGCCATTCTTGGCCACGGGAAATTATTAATGAAAGAGCAGGGACCCTTAAAATGAGTGTCGATGATGATAAAAAGAAATCTTCCGGAAGTATACCAGAGATCAACCCACCCACATGCTAGAGACCTTTGTAAAAGATTGATTATTATTTATCAAAAGTTTTAAGTGTGGGGTGGCGAGATTCCATCAGGTCACGGCCACAGAGATGATCATATTTCATCTTGAGTCTGATGGAGAGACTTCCCAGTTGGAGAAAGAGTTGGAAAGAGAGGACAGAGTGGAGGCTGTTCACTTGAATAATAAAAAAAGAGAAAGAATGTTTCTCGAAAAGGAACTCTTGGTTTGAGATATCTGAGAATGATAGTCCATATGGGTGCTGCGGCGTAAAATCAGGCGCTGCCCAGGAGGCAACCCAGCCCAATTTTAATTTTCCTTTATGTTGATTTTGTTTATTTTCATCTTGTTGTTGTTTTGGTGGTGAATTAAGCGCAGATGGAGGAAATCTGACCAACCTTGTAGAGGAAGCTAAGAAGCATGAAAAAGGAAAAGTGTGGGGTCGATAAACCACTTGTATGCAAAAATGAAGAGAAAAACATCTTTGTTAGTTAGGCCTGAAGGCCTAAAGGTATTTCTCACCCTTTACGTATTTTAATTTGATGCTTTGGGGACATAGAATATTTTATGTGTGGGGTGAGGTAATCTCAAAAATATTGTGCTTGAGTATTTTAAGGTAGAATTAGTGCTTTGTAAGGTATTGTTGGATGAAAAATTTGAGTTGAGCATGATTCACCCATTGTTGATTTTTCTTTTGATTCTTTTTCATGGAAACTTTGAGCCGTGAATAAAATTTTTCTTTTGTCTGTACACTTAGCTGTTGTAGTGATAGTGGGGACTGTTCCCGACGTGGATGGATGACGACTATCTTGAGGAAAATTAGTCAGTAGGTTTTACATTTGAAGCTGGTAGTTGATTGATGGCTTGATGTTCTTGTTATGTGCTATATAGGATTGTGAGATGCACGTGTTGTAAATTTTGAAGCATGTGAGCAGTTGTATAACTTTGTTTGAGAATCCTAGGCTCTTGTATGTGACTCCCGATATACTTTTACCTGAATTTTGCATTTGTGATTAGCTGAGTTAAGATTCTGTTGAATTTGTCTTGAATTGAGCATGTCTTTGTGTGTAAGGTTTTTGAATATTCCATGCTATTGTGCTTAGTGTCTGAACTTTCCCAATTGTGTATACAAGAAAAATGAAGGATGTCGATTGTAGGAGATGATTTAGGCATTTCTTTGAATGAGCCTAAGTATTATTCCTCGCTTTACCTACCTTGAATGTCTGATCCCTGAATTTATCCCCATTGAGCCTTTGCTTCTATTATTTTCTAATAGCCCTTTCTTTTCATTAGCCTTTAATTTGATACAAAAACTCCTAAGCGCTTATGTGAAATTGAAAAAGAGGAGTGAGAAGTGAAATAAGGAAAATAGTAGTTGAAATTGAAGAGAAGACTAGAGGTTCACTTGTTAAAAAATGAATAAGAGGATTAGTAGGAGTAAAATAAAAAAAAGAGCGAAAAAGAAAATCAAAGAAAATTCTGCTCCAAGTACTCCGTACTAGCAACATAAGTGTGCCTAATGATATGGGGAAACAAAGAGAACATGGGAGTAGAAAAGTATAAAGGTGAAGTAGTAGGATGGAAATTCCTAAAGAAAGTATGGTGAAACCAAAAGCGCTTAGGAAGATAGTCACTGTTACTGGCCATAATAGTACCTACCCACCCTTAGCTTACATTACAACCCATTAAGTCAACTTGATCTTACTTTCGAACATTCTTAAATTAGTGGAGTAAAACACTAAGGGCAAGCTATGGAGTCAATACACGTGTGAATTCTTTGTGAAAGTGAGCATATTTCTTATCCATATACCCATGCATGTAATAATTTGAAAAAAAATGAGCGAAAATGGGTAACTCTCTTGTGTGAGGCACATGTTTGATGTAGGATAAAATTCATGTTGGCTTTCTTGATCGGTTAATTTGCATGAGTTTGATGAGATTAAGAGTTGATTCTTGAGGCTAGGAAGTATTTATGTAGTTATATTTGATTTTAATGGTTAAATCGTGCATGCTTTATTTTTAACTTGCTATCTAAAACAATCGGTGTGGCCTTAGGTTGAATTGTCTTGCTTCTTAGCTATGTGTGTGTCTTCATGTGCATGAGATGTAAAGAAGTTGTTTGAGGATGAACAAGGATTTAAGTGTGGGAGGTAGTGATCTTGAGCTGTTACGTGCCCAGTACTATTTTATAACTTAATTAAGTCATGTTTGTCAATTAAATTAATTACATTCTCATGTGATTTTGAATATTTTTGGGTATGCACTAACCCATGATTAGGCCTTTTTTTGTAGGTGTAAAGTGAATATGAGGGACTAAACAATGATGGTTGAAGCAAAGGAATGGAGTTAAAACTTGGATGGCAAATAGAGGCAACATGGCAGGCCAAAGAGAGGACTGCGGCAAGAGCAGCGTGTCACGCAGCACAAGCTGCACACTGAGGGCCGTGCCACGCTGTTCTAGGTCGCTCGAGGAGGGTCATTCCAGTACTCCACACTTGCGTTGGCGCCGTGCCACGAGCCTTGCTGCACACAAACTCCGTGTCACACGAGCCATCGCGCTGCGAGTTCCATGCCACGCCGAGTGTCGCGCACAGCCTGCACCAGGATATGCAACTGCCGAGGAAATCCGGTAGCCATCCGCGATAAGTCCGTTTCACCTTTGCGAGGCTGCGTGATGGGCAGCATGCCATAGAGCAATTTCATGGCTGGCAAAATTTTGCTAATTCCCACTTAGTATAAATTAGAACAGCCCCTAAAATCATTGGTCACAAAATATTTTGGGAAACCATAGAGAAAGGAGAATGAAGAACTCTACCTAGGGTTTCTTATTTTTCATTCTCTTTTAATTATTCTTGTAATTACTCTACTTGAATAATGTTTTTAACTATTTGTCTGAACATGAGTAGCTAAAAACCCTTCCTCTAGGGTTGAGAGCTATAAAAGATGATTGTAAATGCATGAATTCCTTCTTGGTTTGAGTTTTTAGTTGTTGTTTTGTCTGCATTCTTAATCATTGTGGTTTTTATGCTGTATGCCAAGAAAACAAATCGTTAGCTTGGTAAAAGCTTGAAAGAGTAACCCTAGGCTAGAACATGGGAATATAGGGAAATTTCTTACCTTTATGGTAGGATTAGCGGTTAGAGTAGAATTATACCTAGAATGCCTTTCTTGGTTATTAAAACGGGATAGGCTAGACACCGACTTTGAATTATCACATCACCACTCATAGAAAAGTTGTAAAGCTAAGTTTGGTTAGAATTATTAAAGGAACGAAAGTCCATAATCAAGGGTGCAAAATCCACAAACCCATCCATGTAATTAAAGTGCTCATGAATTAGAACGTCGCCCGCTCAACGATGTATGTGCAGAGACTAGTTTGTCGTGTTTAGAAGCTCAACCATAAACATAACATTTTAATTATGTGAGACAACAAGCGAAGTTTTTATCTTGAAGCCATTGTGAATGCAGCATTGCATGATTATGAGCCTTAACTCTAGTTGCTTTTAATTGTTTCTCAAGTATTTTGTGATCACCCCTAGACTTAATTATAATTTATCGAAAACTTCTATCATCAATACTTGCGAAAGTTAATTTTTATGAACTTGATAATTTTCTGAAGTCAGTCCTTGTAAAATTGACATCAGGCTCACGAAAAGGGCCACTATATTATTTATGCGGCCGCGTGCCTTGGAGCACTGCGGACAAATTTTGGCGCTGTTGTCGGGGATTGGCGAAGTTTAGTGGATCTTTTCTATTTTTGTGTGATTTATTAATTCCTTAAGTGTTGAAAAACTTGGTCTTGATACGCTATATTGTAGGTGATAGATTGTCCTTTGGTGGAAAGGAATAAAGAGTGGTGGAACCATTGTTGGAACCTGAACGACAATTGCATTTTCTCAGGAGGAAGCTCTAGAGAGAGTTAACATTACAAGAGTAGTTACAACAACATTCGCAGCAGGTAAAGCAGGATTTTTACACGACCAAGAAATAGCGACTTGACTAGTTCACGGTAAGCAGCGTCCACTAGCGACAAATGTGACCTTTAGTATCTGCAAACCAGAGGCCCAGAGGAACTTTGGTGAAATAGAATATGGTGCAACTTTTACATTCGAGTGGCTAGTTCACTGGGATGACTCATGAGGACCCACAACAACACTTATAGAACTTTTGGAGATCGGTGACACCTTCGTCCCCATCGGAGTCTCAACTGATTATGTCCGACTCACACTCTTACCATTTTAATTAGTGGGAGAGGCAAAGAGGTGGATTGAAGGCGACCACTAATTGCATTGCATAGCAGGATGACTTAGCGAAAAAGTTCCTCATCGAGATTCTTTCCTTGACGAAATTTGCCAAGCTGGGTGAAATATTAAGATTCAAGTAGAGGCTGGAGGAAACCTGTATTTTTCTTGGGAGAGAGATTCAAGTCATTGTGGAGAGACTGCCCCATCACCAGCAGTCAATGAAGTGCTAACCCATACCTTTGTGAGTCTAGACCCACACACCAAGATTTTACTAGAGTACGCATTGGGTGGGCAAGCATTGGAAAAGACTTATAATGAGCTGTACACTTTGTTGAACAGGATTGCTCAAAGAAATCAGAGTGGCATAATGATTCATCAAGAGGGGCAAGAAAGGGAACAGTAGGGCTGATAGAGGTGGATGGTGTAAATGCCTTGGCGGCATAACAGCATCATTTCGGCATCGAGATGATGACTCAGTTCAACAAACTGGTGAACCAACTATCAGGAGAAATAGGTGAATGCAGTTCAGCAGGCTCTAGTTGGTGTGAAATCTACAGTAATAATGGGCACAATGCAGAATCTTGCGGGGCCAATCCTGAATCGGTCAATTTTGTTGGGAATGTTCGAAGGAACAAACAGAATTTTAGAGACAACTACAATAAGAATTGGTAGAGCCACCCGAATTTTTTTTGGGGTGGAAATCAAAGTCAAAGCTACATGCAACCTCGGCAGCAACGATATCGCGGCAAAAGCAGGGAAGAACGGTGGCCGGTCGAGCGGCAACATTGAGAGATGTTGCAAAAGATTATAAACACAGACCCAGTGCTTGAGAGAATCAGGCGAGGATGGCATCGAGATTTGAAAAATCAGCAGTTGGCCACCTACAATCTAGAAAGCAGATGGGTCAAATGGCGCTGCTCAACACACCTAGCAAGAACCTGGGGAGGGGTTACCTAGTGACACAGATTCAAACACTGCGACAGGTCAATGCCATCCAGTGAGGAATGGTAGGCAATTGGCTGATGCACCACCGAGAAAGCTGGGTGCAGCCGGAGCTGGTTAGAAAGTTACCGACTGACAAAGAGGTGATAATCAGGGTACTGTACAACAAAATGCACAATCATCATCACATCCAACATAGAGACCACCACCTTTCTCGTAAAGACTCAAGAAGAGCAAGGAGGAAGAAAGTCTTTAAAAAGTTCTTTTGATATTTTCAAAGAACTTCACATAAATGTGCCTTTGCTTGATGTTTTGCAGGGAATGCCAAAGTAGCTAAGTACTTGAAAGATGTGGTGGCCAACAAAGTCAGATTGGTGGATGTTTAGATTTCTTCAAGATTTCATGAAATTATGGTCTCTTATGTTACAAGCATGATTGTGATCTTTAGTGCTAAAATACCTTTTATGAAATTCTATGATTTTATTATGATATAAATTCTCACAAGCCCTAATTTACAATTTATGATTTATGATTTACGACACATGATTTGTTATGTGAACTCTTCATGAATTTATGAATTTCAAGTATGGAAATTTTTCCAAGTAGGCATGATTTTCATGATTATCAAGTTTATTATTAGCAGCAAACCACGGGCCCTTATTTCATGGCTAGTTAAAGTATGTCAAGTATGTTCACGACAGTCATGATTTAAACTAGCCCATAAACTTCACATATGATTTCACGATATTTATCATGAGCCATGTATGTTTTGGGAGTAGTGTCTAGCACCGAGTAGGCGACGTTCCATTCATACTCCAGTCTCAAAACTATGTGCCAACATAGGTGTGTTCAGGTTTAACCCTATAGGGTCCTACTAGTGATATCATGCTACATATCATCCCTTGTCTTAGCAAACTTGGGGATGGCTCTGCCCGCAGACGAGATAGTTGAGCATCATGCTTTCTATCCACGATGGTGTCGATTGTGACCTCCCATTGTTTCTTATATTTATGCATGATCATGTATATGATATTTTTGTCTCAAGTTATGTTTTTGCAAGGTTTCTTTATGACCATGATTATGACTAGATTATGAACAACTTTGAAAACCTTGAGCCCTCATGTTTAGTTATGACTATCATTTCATGTTTTTATGAAATGTCACTCTCATGAACTTTTATAAATTTAAACTATCCATTTTTAATTACCTATATACTTAGTACATTCAAGTACTGACCACACATACTCTATGCTGTATTGTTTCATGATATGAGTACGGTCATTCAGATTGACCCTACCATTAGTCACGCTCTCCCCTCGATCTAGCTCTACCCTTGTTGGTAGTACTAATCATTTAGGAGTTCAATTTAGATTATGTTTTATGGTATTTCAATATCTCTTTTTACGAGCTAGTTAGGGTATTATCCATCAACTTATCATATAGTTTTAAAGTTCTCAGCTTTGATTGTGACTGTTTTGTGATCATAGTTATATGTCATAATTCTTATTAGGATATTTTGACTTACACTTCTCTTGTTTATGTTATTAAGTCATCTATGATTATGCCATGGGTTGGCTTGGAGCCATTCGTGGTTTAAGGTCCCGTGTATCGATCCGGTCCCATTTCAGTGCATTGACTTGAGGACTCATCCAAGCCGAAAAGGATTGGACCTATTGGGAGCGAGCTATCTACAGACTAGCTGGATCACCCAAACCTATATCATGAGATGATATAACATAAATTATGAGATCAATACTTTGAATAATACTGAGTATGAGAGGTAAGAACATGCTTATTAAAATGTTAGTTAAAATCATGAATATAAATCAAAATAGAACATGAGAGTAACGACCACATGCTAAAGGACATATATATGAATATTCATAATGTAACTATTCATCATAAGTTGAAACACAATGACCTAGGTTTAGAAATAGAAATTATATAACTTGTCATGCTTGAAATTCATAAGTGAAAGCTCATAAATTGATCAATTATGAAATTCAAAAACATAGTATCATGAGTCTGAACATGAGTAATTGAAATAATGAGGAACAATGGGAGACTCGTCATAACCGACAACATCCATGCATGAGCGGATGATGATCTCACATTTTGCCCATATGGAGGAGAGCCATCTGAAGTCTTGCCGAGTCAAAGGACGAATGAGGTGTGATATCACGGTATGCCCTCGGGTGGGTGAAGCACTATTTTGAGAGGTCCCAATAAGAATATATCCTACATTGGTGCATAGTTCAGAGACCGAGGTCCTCAGAATCCTAGCCTACTCAGTGCTGACTCTATTCCCCAAAACATGCATATTGCTCATGTAATCATATTCTTAATACATAGCTTAAGTAAGACCATTGAGATTCTTGACTCCAAAATATTTCATAAAGCGTCTTGTCGGCCTTGAAAAAATTGCTTGATAAACATACTTAACTTTGCATGTCCCTTTCCAAAGTCATGGAATCATTCATCCTTGGAAATAGACTTCATAATTCAAAAATTATGGAGTATAAGTTAAGAATTCATAAACATTCAAGCATATGATAACTCATCATGCTTGAAATCCCTTCGAATCATAGGCTTAAATTTCATAAACATGCATATTAGGACATAGTTTCTAGTAACTTGAAACCATGAATTTATGATTAAATTGATGGTGAATTCCACCCACATAGTCTTAAATCATTCATTGAAACATGAGGATTGTACTTAGACATAGCATAGATATTTGCATGAAATTTAGGTTATAACCTTAGAAATTCAATACCCTTAATTGGAGACTTGAATTCATGAATTAGAGGAGAAATTGGGAATGAGGTGTTACACCCCATAAGTTTCTATCATTCAGACGACACGTGCGTGCGTATGTTGGGAGTTTTGGAGTACGATGCATGCAAGCAAGGGCTCGAGGAGTGAGCATATGAAAAGATGCGACATCGGCGGGAAAGGAGTCGAGACCGGAGGTAGGAGCACTCAGGCATCGCCGCGCGCCCTACCCTCGGTGCGAGGGCTGGCGCGGCGCACACCTCTCCCTTGGCACGATGGGTAGCGCGTCGCAGTGCCCCCGTGGCCACCGCCTTCCTATATATATTTTAAGTTCAGTAAAGGGTCATTCATTAAACATTTCATAAAAACGTACCTCGACCCTCGACTTCTCCTCTCACGTTTTCAGTTGTTTTTCGTTGATTTATCTTTGTTAAACTTCATCCAAATGTAAATCATCTTAGATAACGAGTTCTAGGCCTACGAAGAACATCCTTGTGGGGTGTCCTATACGAAATATGCTTGGAGTACAGAACACCACGAGTAAAAGTGGTGAATCACTTCTAATTGAGTCCTAAGCGAGTGCAAGTGGCGAGTAAGTGCTTCATCCTTCTAGATTCTCGAGAATTTGTGAGTTTTAGAGCGAATTGAACAAGTTGAATTATAGTCAACGTACTTTGAACATTGTTGTTTGCCGACTCTACTGTGGAATAGCCGTATTTTCTCAGCATAAGGCCGTAGTGGGTGGAGTACTAGCTTCATGTTGGAAACTGGTTGGTGAATAAAAGTCGGCATTCGAGGTATGTTAAGGCTTATCTCTTCGAAATTATTCGTCATTATGATAATTACGACCTATGCGCTGAAAGTAGATAATGATCATATATATTATGATTAGCTGCTGCAAGTAGATAATGATTATGAATGTTGTGGTTAGCTTCTAAAAGATGTATTGAAAGTATATTGCAATATCCCTCACCGGGAAAAAGAAATCTATATAAGTGTGACTCACGCTAGGAGCGTCATAAACTCCTCTGTTCTTCTGTTCACTGTATTAATACAATTCTGATGTTTTGCTGTCATGACAAGCCTATAGAAGTTCATGGTTAGCTATTGGAGCTGATTTGGTAAGTTGGACAACATCGGGCGTAGCTAGGCGTATAACTTTCAGTTTGACGCCTATATTGTCGATCAAGCTCTCGAGGCCATTGGCGCCTTGATGCCTCCAGGGCCAGAATTTGGATAGGATGGTCGCCTGCCTTAGAGTCGAGGCACCAGGTTACCTAGTGGGCGGGCGGCAGCCTGCCATCTAATTAGCTACTGTAGTGACTGTGGTTTCGATCGACTTAGTGCTTGTCATACAGGTCGCCTAGGAAATCATCCCGGTTAGCACAAAGTCAGATAGACCCGTGGTACCCTAGGAGGAACCTTATTAGTAGTTGGATGGGGGGCCAACGTCTAGCCTGCTCTTAGGATACTCAAGTACAAGTTTCCGCGAGTGGTTAGGTCCGAATGGCTCTGCCTATGAGGCTATGAATCGCCTAGAGAAATCATACTAAAATCTGAACAGACCAAGTTAATATCTAAGGGACTAGAACCATAGTAATACATTATTACCTTATGGATAAGAATTATAGTAAGTACTTTTTGTAGGTTAGGGTTATTGCCCAGGAGCATGTTGTTAGTCTTTGTGGTGACTACACGCAAGTGCACGTGGTCAGAACAAGTAGTAAAGTAACTTAATTCAAGCCAAGTATCTATCCCACAGGGACTGAACTACTGTGCCCAAAAATTGTAAGTCAGTGAACTATGTCTTTATGAATCACGGAACAACCAAATAAATAATGTTTTAAGAGTTTAAGTTTACTAATTAATGAGAATCTAAGTAAAATTATATTTGAGTCTGAACAGCCTTGCTTAATGAGAAAGCTGAGGTTAAAACAAACATGCAGGAAATAATTTATCAATTCAATTCAGCTAATCTTTTCTTCGGTTGCTAGTCAAGAATTATTGCCTATGGATTGGATCTTTCGACTCCTATCAATTTGAAATCATGAACCTTAATCTACATTTCTGTGATAAAAGAATTTCATGCTCTAGCCATACATAACCGGTTAAGATAATTGACTAATAAGACTTTCAGATATATTTCTATTCTGAATGTAAATCTTTCCTCAATTTTTACAGCTAAGAAAAGATCATATCCTACATATTCACTTCTTTCCAATTTCTTTCCTTTTCAAAATAAAAGTGGATATCTAGATATACATTAACATTGGCTAAACATTAATGCAGTAAAAACAAGAATTGATAGAACAACCATTGAAGAAAAAGATGAAAACTGAAATGATCAACAATTACATTCCACTACAATTGTTCTAAACCTCAGCAAGAAGTGAAATTACTCATTTGTGGATTAAGCATCATCAAATAAGTAGAGGTCATACAAACAATTGAGATAAAGAAAGAGAAAGAGAAGAACCCTAGAATTTTCGTCCTCTCAACTGCCTGTAACCCACGTTCTTGCTCAACCAAGTTAGAATGTTTAGAATAAAACCTAAGTGTTCTATTTATACTCTTGAGAACTTTTCCCGGAATAACAAGCGCGTGGCACGGGTGTATCGCGGAGCACTCCTCCGTGCCACAGGGGTATCGCGGACCCTCACTGGAATTGGCTCCCAGGTAATTGCACCTTAATGTGGCACGGATCGCATCGCGGAGCCTTGCCTCCATGCCCCGGTGCTATCGCGCACCTTCATTGGAGCTTGAGGTTCCGGGTAATTGTACTCAACGTGACACGGAGGGCATCGCGGAGCATTGCCTCCGTGTCACAGGAGGCTGCTGCGAACCTCCATTGGAAATTGCCAAGATTAATTCATCCGAGGAAAGGCGCACTCTGCGATGGCAGCGTGACACAGCTCCATCGCCGAACCCTTAGTTTTGCTGCTCTCCCTTGTCAACTTCCCTCCTTGTTTCAAAAGTCCATTCAGCTCTTCACCAACATGTATATTAGCTTCCAAAATTTCGTTTTACCTGCAAACCAACACTAATCATGTTGGTTAGTATAAATTCACATTTTAACTACAAATTACATGAGAATGTACAAATAATGATAGATAAACAAGACGAAATGAAGCATTTGAGTATCACTTGGGCATGCAATTCTGCCCAAGATCACTTACCCCACACTTAAAACCTTGTTCGTCCTCGAACAATACTCTCACATCTCATGCGATTGAACCCACGCATAGCTACTTTGGCTCGCCCATTCGAGCTATGGCTATACCAATTATTTAATATAGAAAATCATCAAGAAAACATGCATGGTCTCATCACTACAATGAAATACACCACATTAAGACCTCCTAAACTCAAGAATCGACTCTCGATCTCGGCAACTCATGCAAATCAACTTCAATCAAGACATCAAACACAGAAATTTTAACTCTCGTCAAGCATGTGCCACACAACACAAGAGAATTACCCCATTGCCATCATATGATTTCCTAAAGCACTACATGTAGGGGTATATGAATACGATTTCGCTCTCTCTCCCAAGAATTCATGCATCATGTCGCAGACGTAAGCTTGCCTGTAGTGTATTATTCCAATAATATAAGGGCCGGCGTGATGTAAGATCACATAGGACTTAACAGGTTGTAATGTAAGCCAAAGAACTGGTAAATACTAGGCTAACCAATAGCAACTGGCTTCATAGCGCTTTTCAATACATCCCCACCATCATTACAGGCATTATTTAACTACCCATCCTCTCATTCTTGAATTTTTTTCTTTGTTTTGTTCCCATTTCTTTAAGCACACTCGACTTACTAGCAAAGATTAGTTATACATCTTTATTTTTTTAATTTCAACAAGTGCACCTTTGACCTTTTCTTCAACTTTCACACTTCCGCTTTCCTCCGTTTCACAATTCTCACTCCTTTTACAACGTGGGAAAATTGTTTTCTTAAGCGCTTAAGAGTTTGGATCAAATTCACGGCTAATGAAAAGAAGGGATTAAGCTCAGTTTGTACCTCTTCAAGAAAAGAAAAGAATTAGGCTAAAGGCTCAATGGGGTTAACTAGGATGTACATTCCAGGTAGGTATGATAAAGGAGAAACTTTTGGTTTAATGAAAGAAATGCCTACATCCTTTCCTACAATCCACATCCTTCATTTCATTTAGTACACACACCAGGAAAGTTCTAGACACTTCATAACAACATGGAATAATCGAAACCTCACCTCACACTCATTGCACATGCTCAACTCAGACATATTCACGCAGACTCTTCAATCAACTAATTCACACCGAATCGAACTCTATAACCTAGGTATCTCAACATGTTTATACATTTGCATGCTTTCATACGAATCACACTTGCATCGCAATATCATACAACACGTAACAAATTCCGAACCATGAAGTAGCGACACGTTTAAGCAAACAAAAGAAAGAAAAGAAAAAACTACTCCTACTCGACTACATTTCCCTTAAGACGGTCATTATCCATTCATCACTTAAGGAACAGTCGCTATCTCGACTTCGGTTCAATGGGACTATTCTCGGTAAAAGCACCGGAAAAAAAAGCCGAAAACCTAACATAAAAAGAAATTAAACAAAAAAATTTAAAAATTTCGATAGAAAAAGATAAAATACCCAATTTGAAAAATATTTACACAACGTAACCAACAGTAGCTCCAACACAGCACACAACAACTCAACATTCATTACAACACCAAATTAATTACAAAACACACAACACAGAGTCACAAAGTCACATTTTTCACAAGCACAACAAACAAAAACATAAACATAATAAAGAAAATGGCACCTAACTACTTCCACCACACTTAAACCGAACACATACAGTGTTTACATAATTTCAACATATCACAAAGGTTGGGTGAAATTTAGAAACTCCCTGATCAATCAGTATTCAAATTCTTCATCAAGTGCCATTGCTTCGTCTCTCATATAGAATCGCCCCAGCTGTCTCATTACGACTCAACATCTGAAGTCCTGCCGTCGTGTCTCCTCATCAGTGGGGACTTCATAATCATCTACAGGCTCCATAAATGCGGGCCCCACTCTGCATAAACTGGGCATTCTCGCTGAATGGGTAATCCAACTCGACCTACCATAGTTCATCGCCACATTGCCGACCTCCCAATGGGCAACTGCAACATCTACATCCCGTACATGCGGGCCATACTGGTCATCCCGGCATGTTGCTCGGCTAGTGTGAGCACCGATCCGTGAGTAGTGTCAGGTGCCTTGGTTTAGTGACATCAAGGCACGCCTGTCAATACGTGGGATGTAATCGGGGCCTCCTCCTCAATATACCATTGGCCCCTGGGGAACGTGGTAGCGGAGCCACCGAACCCATATCTATGACCCTGATGCAGTTGGGCTCTCTTCCATAGCGGAGATGATCACTGCCCCCATTGATTTCAGTCCCTTCATCAGGGCATACACCAAGCAAACTCTATCCCAGGTGACATCTGTCATGTGCACCCCTGGGATCAGGCAGGAACACACAATCTTCAGCCAAATCCGGGCTTCCGGTTCATCTGAGAGTAGAGGCAATGTCTGATGATAGCCCCTCTCCTTGTGCCTGCCCTACCTGGCTGTCGATCGGGCTCCACATAGAGTGCGTATGATGTACGCATAGGGTGGAGTGATGTTCGAAGCGATGGAGGACATGGCGTCTGTCGCGCCCCCGAGGTGCATTCAAGTGATGGGGGCTCAAAAGTGACAACTTGCCCTCTGATTTTGACAGTGTGACTGCAGGTAGGGTTCCAGTTGGCATAGAACTCCCGGATAAGATGGATATTGCACTCCTTGGGCTCTTCGAAAATGAAGTTAAGCCCCTTGGTGTCAATCCTATGTACAATCGGGAATTCTGGCTGGCGGCTCCCGTGCTATCTGCTCCTCCGAGTATTTGATTTCTTTATGTTTATACGACTTTGGTGCCAGGCATATTTATATGCCCAAGTGATACTCCAAATGCGTCGTTTCATCTTGTTTATCTAACGATGTTTACATGCATTCTCATATAATTGGAGTAAAATGTGAATTTATACTAGCAACATGATTAGAGTTGTTATGTAGGAAAATGTAATTTTATGAAGCTAAATATGCATGTTGGGAGGAATTGTAGATGGACTCGGAAACTGAGCAAGGGAAATAGCCAAGGAAGCAATGATTAAAGGGGGCTCCGTGATGGAGCCGTGTCCTGTACCATCGCGGATGCATTACGCAGGATGATTAAATTGGCAAATTCCAGAGGAGGTCCGCGTTGCCTCCGTGGCACGTTGAACCCTAATTACCTGGAACTTGAAATTCCAGTGAAGGTGCGCGTTCGTGCCGTGTCGTTGTCGACTTCCGTGTTGCATGTCGTTCCGGTGGGATTATGCAGATGACCAAATTACAGAGAGCCTCCGCATTTGTGCCGTGTCACGGAGGCAGTGCTCCGCGATGCACTCCGTGACACGTTGCTTGCTATTCCGGGAAAAATTCCCACCAGTATAAAAGAACACTTAGGTTCATTTTTAATTATTCTGACTTGGTGGAGTGAGAACGTGGGTTACGGGGCGGTTGAGGGCGAAAATCTTAGGAGTTTTTCTCTATCTCTTTCTCCTTTCTTTCAATTGTTTGTATGATTTACCTCATTTGATGATGTTTAATCCACAAAATGAGTGGCTAATTTCACTTTTGCTGAGGTTAAGAACATTTGTATTGAAATGTGATTGTTGATCATTTAGTTTTTCATCTTTTCTTCCATGGTTGTTCTATTAATTCTTGTTCTTCTTGCGTTAATGTTTGGCCAATGTTAATGTAAATCTAAAAAGTCGGTTTCACTCGAGGGAAGCACGAGGGGGAAAATTGTGAATTAATAGGATATGATCTTTTTCTTAGTTTGGGAAAATTGAGGAATTGATTTACGTTCAGGATAGAAATATGCACGAAAGTCGTATTAGTCAATTACGGAATCGGTTTTGTATGGCTTGAACATGAATTGCTTCTTATCACAGAAATGTAGGTGGAAGGTTCATTATTCTTAAGTTGGGTTAAATACGAGTTTTAATCCTTAGGCAATAATTCTGACTAGCAACCGGAGGAAAGATTAATCCAAATTGTTTGATAATTTATTTCTCTACATGTTCGTTTTAGCCTCGGCATGCTCACATTCATAGTTCAGACTCAAATTGTATATTCATTTTAGACATAGTACAAATTAGGAAACAAAATATAAAAACTTTTCTTTACATTATTTCTGCATTTTTAGAGTTACAGTTTATTGACACTTGAGTAAGATTTGCTACCGTAGTCCAGTCGCTGTGGGAACGATACTTAGCTTACTTGAGCCATTTTACTACTTGTTCGACCACGTGCACTTGCGTGTAGTCATCCAGACGGCCGAACAAGTTTTGGCATAAACCCTTGGGGATTGACAATTGGCAAAATTTTCTTAAGTGTTAGTTTGCTATTTCTATATTAGTGTTGACAACTTGTTCTTGCTTTTATTATTTTGCGGATATTAATTACGACGAACAGCGCAGGGAAAAGGAGCTGGTGGACCCATCCTTAGAGGCAGGAAAGACAAATCCATCGTCAGCAGGCTAGAGAGAAAGCTGCAGTTCCTCGGACAAACAATGTACGGAGCAACCACAGAATCCACCACTTGTGCGGGCGATATTAGTGCTAGGAAATGGCACAGCTAGGCCGGTTCTGTGTAGCAATCCCATGCTACAATGTCACATCTAGCATTCACGCAAACCTAAGCCGGGAGGGAGGTTCGAGCTTAAACAGAACATGGTGCAATTGCTGCACACAAGCAGCCAGTTCCACGGAGTCTCCCTCACGAGGGATCCACAACATCTTCAAAATATTTTGAGATAAGTGACACTTACATCCCCAACACTTTGAGTGTCAGCAAGATTATGTCAGGCTTCTTCTGTTCCCATTTTCACTTTTGAGGCAAAAGGTGGTTGAAAAGCTGAGCCACCGAACTCTATAACCATGGGATGATCTTGCAAAGAAGTTCTTGATCGGTTCTTTCCTTCCGTCAAAACAGCAGGGCATAAGCCAAATTCTAAGTTTCAAACAAGAAGGAGAGAATACGTATCAAGCTTGGGAGAAGATTCAAATCATTGTTGCAGGATTGTCTGTCACCACCAGTCAATGATGTGCTCAATTGCACACTTTTTTTATTGAGTTTGGGGCCCACAAAAAAATTGCTGGACTCCACCTGGCGGGGGGACAAGCATTAGAAAAGACACTTGATGAGGCTGTATACTTTGCTAAATCGTATTTCCTTGAATCCGAGTGGAATGCGGACTCTTCAAGGGAGGAGCAAGGAGAAAGCAAGCTGGAGTCTTGGAAGTGGATGGGTTTACAGCTATCGCTGCACAGATAGCTGCCTTGCAGAATCAACTCAACACCCACTTCGGCAACATGAGCTTGGTGATCTCAAGCCCAGTGAATGCGGTCTGCTGATTGGTGTGAAGTGTGGGAATTATTGAAGCACTCAGCTGAGTGTTGTGGAGCCAAATCCTGACTCGGTGAACTTTGTTGGTAATGCACAGAGGAATAACCAACAACAGTATGGTAACAGCTACAATTCTAACTCGAGGAATCACCCAAATTTCTCTTGGTGCAACAACCATCGGGGTAGAGTTGGAGTCGGGGACGCGAGTCCAAGGAGAGCGGCAAGAACTATCCCAGTCGCAGTACCTAAGTAACAATGCACCTCTCCGCCACCGTCACCTAGCATTGAGGAGATTTCAAAACTATGATAGCTAACCAAGCTCAATTGCAGGGCGACTATGTGGTGGCGACGATGTAAGGCTGTCAGTTAGCTACAAAAAAGCCTTGGAGTACCGGTATACAGGAAATTTCTTTGGAGCCCAAAACACCAGGCCTAGAGGAGGACTTCCCGAGTGACACTGATCCCAACCCCAAGCAGAAGTGAATGCAGTGACCACAAGGAGTGGTTTACAGCTTAAAGTGGAGAGACAAAGGAAGAGACCACCTCAATAGTCGGGCAGCAGAAACTGAGAGGAGCAAAGTGATAAGAGGGGAAGAAGAAGGATGCTGAACCAGAAAGACCGCCACCCCGTTCCCTCAAGGAATTAAAGAAACACAAGGAGGCGTGTTTCAAAAAGTTCATGGAGTGCTTAAACAGGTACACATTAACTTACCTCTTGTTGATGTTTTGCAGGAGTGCGAGAGAAATGCAAAGTATATTAAGGACATCGTGAAGAGAACAACGAGTTATTATGAAATGCCTTCACGGTGGCTCTTTACGGAGGATTGCACTTCTCGGATACAAAATAGGTTGCCCACAAAGCTCAAGGACCTAGGGAGCTTTACAATACAAATTACTATTAGAGTATCGAGCTCGTCAATTATGTGATTTTGAGGCGAGCATTAACTTGATGCCGAGCTCGGTATTCAAGTTGGGGCTAGAGTCCCTAGACCAGCACCAGAGATCTTGCAACTAGCAGATCGTTCCTTGGCAAGACTGATGGCATTGTGGAGGGCGTGCTGGTGCAAGTGGAAGCCCTCATCTTCCGGTAGACCGTTGTCTTGGACTTGAGCGGTATGAAGTCCATTAGTTTCAGGACGTCCTTTCTTGCTTGGCCGAAGTGATGCTGATCAGATAGCTGCAGGCAGCTAACCATGCGAGCGCACGACAAGGGAGGTGTTTGATGTACAAGGCCACAAAGATCCCGACCGTGTACGAGGAACTATCGGTGATCAACGTGATTGATCGAGCTGATGTTGTTCCAGGCGGTGAGTCACAGGAGTTATTGGGGAAACCACCGGAGAGGTGTAAGCGTGAGCATAGGTGAGGACGTGTTCGGAAAGAAAACGTCTGTCACTAGGGGCAGAATGAGCGTAAATGGCGTCGAGCATGACGGTAAACGGCCTTGCAGGCAACCCGTGAATTTTGTTGTATTGTACATGTACAGTTAGTTTAAAAGAAGAAAAGAAAAAAAATATAAAAATGTAAGTATAAAAAAATAATATATATATATATATATATATTGTGTTGTGGTTTTCAAACCTTAGGATTCTAACCGATTTCTTGTTAGGATAAATTTCAGGTTGATCGGAGAGGCAAAAAAATGCAAAAAGAATCAAAAGGAGAAAACGAGGTAAGACAAAAATAAAAAGTGGCAAAACAGTGAGCCCACGCGATGGCTCCGTGTCACGGAGGAGAGGCCTCCAGCGTTACCCTCCATTGACACGTTGAAACTGAATTACGGAATTTTTACAAATTCTAGAACACTACGCAATGGCTCCGTAGCACGGAGGAGTACTCGCGTTACCCTCCGTGACACGTTAGTCATCATTTCGCGTCGGGTATCACCAGTCACTTGCTGGCCGGCGCGAAATTCCCACCTTTAACCCCAGAATTTTGCCTCATTTTTCCCATTCCTTCTCCCTCATGGAAACAAACATCCCAAAAATCCTTTCTCCCTCAACGTGACACGGACCTAGGCACGAATTTTCGTCAAGTTTTCTTCCTTTCATCAGAATTCAAGGCATGTTCTTCAAGTCTATCTCAATTCTTGTTGAATTTTTGATTTGAATATGTGAGGTGAGTAAACTTGCCCTAAGTAGAAATCGAGCTTAAATTCAATTGAGTTATTGTTGATTGATGTTCGTAATATGTTGTGATTGTATGAACCCGATAAATACATAGCTTGATCGATTTTTGTAAAATTAGAGCTGAGGTTTGAATTTGAATATAGAAAGGAAAATTTGGTTGAAATGTAAGTATTTTTAGGTTGTGCATGTTGGGTGAGGTAGTGGTTGTGCTTGATGTTGATATGCTGAGAACCGACGGATTTTGGGGTAATGAGGTAGCGATATGCAGAAATGGGAGAATTGTATAGGTTTGTGTAGATAAACTTTTTTTCTTTTTTTCCCTTGCTAAGTGCTATGTATAGAAATGTGATCGATGGTAATGTTGTGGTTAGATGTACTGCGAGTGCGGAAGTAGTACAAAGAATTTATCTTGTCGAATTCTCTGAATGCACAGGCATGTTTGTTGTGTTCTTTGTTTTTATGTAAATTGGAAATAAGTATGATCTTGCCGTAATGCTGTAAATGTGGCTAAAGACTAAGTGTGGGGTGGCCTAACCTAACCCAACCTTAGTGAAGCTAGCCACAGTGACATTGGGACTGTATGCTTGATTTGTGCAGGAACAATGGCAAGCAGGCTAGACAAGGAAGAACATCATCAGGCCTGGAAGGAAGAGAATTAGGCGGGAGCGAAGTCCCACGGCCTTTTCGGCAGAAGTTCCACGTGGCCAACACCGCCAATACGGAACCGTGGGTGACACGAGAAGGAAGAAGTGGTACCTGGCCTAGGAGAATAAGTACTTCCCGAGAGCTTGTTGCAAAGGAGCCTTTGCTTTGGGGAGTTCCCTCGAATTGTCCATCGGATTGACACTTTTGCGGTGAGCTTCATCTTTGAAGAGCCCAAGGCCCAATCTGCACTTGATTGGGAGTTCTATTAAAATTGGAACCCGACGCTCCGCAGTCACACCGTCAAAATAAGGGCAAAATTGTCACTCTTGAGCCCCATCACCCCTGGTCACTGCATCTTGGGGGCGAGAACACAGACGCCCATAGCCACTCCGGCGGTGAATGTCACTCCACCATATGCGGATATCGGACGCACCTTATGTAGAGCCCGTTCGACGTAGCACGTTGGAGCAGGCATAAGGAGAGGGCTACCATCCAGACATTGCCCTACTCACAGATGAACAAGGGAAGCCAGGATCTAGGCAAAGAGAAAATTGTTTGTTCCCGATTAAGGGTGCACATGACGAATGTCACTGGGATCGCGTATGCTTGGTGTATGCCCTGATGAAAGGGCTGGAAGTCAATGTTGGGGCGGTGATCGTGATCCCGCAAGTGTACGGTCGTGCAAGTAATACCAAATGGCCCTTTTTAGAGCCGAATGTCGAACCCACAGAGTGAGCCCATTCCTCTAACTATCCATTTCTAGTGTGATCTTAAATACCTAAAAGTGTTGGTGATGCAGTGTTTCGTTTGAAGAATATTTAAGTCTAAAGTTTGGGTCAACGACATATTTAAGAAAGTGCTCTAGGAGCAACATAGAGTTAAAACTAAGAAATCATGCGATAATCGATTTGCAATGGAACCAGCATGGGACTACCAATTGTTATTTCTACATATTAGAATTGCATGTTCATGGTCTTTCGAGCCTCTTAACACGGCAATCTAGCCTCACTGCATCATTGTGAGCGAGGAGTTTAATTTTCTAGTCGCGGGCAATCAGTATGTTGTGTTTCTGGGAAACGATTAAGGGCTTTAAATACGTCAACCATTTAACTCAACAGCCTCCTTCCGCTTCTTCGAGAGTGGTGATGTGACATCCCAAGTTGGTCTTTCACTAACCCCCAAAATGTACTCCAGCCAAGCAAGGTGTTAGGTATATTTCTATCCAAACACGGAACCTCTCCCGAGATTACTTCATGCTCCACACATTCTCAATATCAGTGACCCTAGGTAATGCCTTCTCAAGCTATTTCCCAAGCTAACAAATATGCTTTATGGTGATCAATCATAAAAACAACCAACAAATCAGAATGCAAGGCGAAAACAACAATCAATAACTCAATTCCAAAACAATATCATAAAATCACAATCATAATCCAAGGCTTCAACCCTAGAGGAAGGGTTCTTGCCATGCATGTTCGTAAAGCTACACTAATCTACTATTAATCTACTCTAAACTACATACTTGTAAGTTGGTAGATGAGAGGGGTGACAAACGCTAGCTGAGTTCTCCCACTTCTCCCTTCTCTCCTATGCAGTTTTCCAGAATAAAATCGTGACCCCCTGGAATTAGGAGCTAAGGGTCCTGTTTATAGTAAATGGAGAACGTGCATAATTTGGCCTGTCGTGGAACGGCTCCGTGTCACACGAACCTTTGCCTCCGTGACACGGAGGCATCCTGCAACTCACTGAAAATCACACCGAAAATCGGCCTCAGCAGCACTTTGCCGCGATGGCAGCGTGGCGCAGCGCCCAGGCCGCGCGATTACCTGCGCTTAGTCGCCCAGGCCACCCTGCCGTGGCACGTTGCCAACGTGCAGGGGGCTGTCTTGGGCAGCCTGCCTGCCGTGGCACGGTGCCGACGCGCAGGTGGGCTGTTTTGGGCCTCCTCTTTGCCGACGTTGCGTGTTTATTCATCCAAACTCACTTACCCTTCTGGATGGCTCCTCAAAAAGTCATCAAAAACCTACAAAACAAAGGCTAATCATGTTGGTTAGCACATATCTTCACATTTATATAAAATCACATGAAAATGTATAAAATGACTTAGACAACACGACTAATTTAAGCTATAAAGCGTATCACGGGCCCTATATTTTCCCGTGTATCAATCATATGAAGAAACCCGTTTGCATCAAGGAGCATGATGCAGATTTTGGTAGTTTCTTGACCACACGTTCACAAGGGAGCCTGGATATTGAGAAGGCCCTGGATTACATCCCGCAGATGGATAGGTGTGCCGTGGGCATGCAAAAACCAAGGCACCCGACACCCTCCGCAGGCCGGATTCACCCCTTCTTGAGTGTCATGCTCGGGATGATAAACACATGGCCCGCATGTTGGGATGCAGATGCTCTAGCTGCATAGGCGGGAGGCCGGCAGCAGAGGATGAGTTGTGGCAGCTCGGCTTGAGCTACCCCTTCGGTGAAAATGCCAGAGGCTCTCTATGTCGGGTGAGCCCAGCTTTGTGGAGCCTGCGGATGACGGCGTCCCCACCGATGAGGAGACACGTCGTGAGGACTCGATGTTGAGTCGGATGAGGACAGTGTGCCCTGAAGTGTACGGGTCGTGCAAGTAATATAGTGGCCCTTTTTAAGAACCGGAATGTCGAACCCACAGGGACTGGTCATTCACACTCTAATACCCATTTCTAGTGTGATCTTAAATATCTAGGTGTTGGTGATAGAAATTTTTCGATTGAGATAAATTAAGTCTAAGTTTGAGTCAACGAGATATTCTGAAGAGGTACTTGAGCAACATGAGTTAAAACCAGATTAATCATGCGATAATACGATTTGCAATGGAATAAGCATGGGACTATCAATTGTTATTTCACATAACTGGAATTGCATGTTCATGGTCTTTCGAGCCTCTAAACACGGCAATCTAGCCCTACTGCAGCATTGTGGCGAGGAGTTTGTTGCTAGTGCAGGTAATCAGGTATGTTGTGGTTTACGGGAAACGATTAGGGACTCGTACGTCTGGCAAGCTCAACTCAACTTAGCCTCACAACTGCTTCTTGAGTGGTGATGTGACATCCCAGATTGGTCTTTCATAACCCCCGTGGTCAATCAAGCAAGGTGTTAGGTATATTTCTATCCAAACACGGAACCATCTCAAAGATTACTTCATACTCCACATTTCTCATGTCCTGACCTAAGTGTCCTTCTCAAAATATTTCCCAAGCTTTAACAAATATGCTTTTATGGTGATCAATCATAAAAACAGCAACAAATCAGAGATACAAGACGAAAATAACAATCAATAACTCAATTCCAAACAATATCATAAAATCACAATCTTAATCCATGGCTTCAACCTAGAGGAAGGGTTCTTGCCATTCATATTCGTAAACTACTCTAAATACTATTAATCTACTCTAAACTACATACTTACACGATATTGGTAGATGTGAAGGGAATTTGACAAACGCTAGCTGAGTTCTCCCACTTCTCCCTTCTCTCCTATGCAGTTTTCAGAATAAAATCGTGACCCAATGGAATTAGGAGCTAAGGGTCTAGCCCATAGTAAATGAAAAACGTGCTTAATTTGGCCTGTTGTGGAACGGCTCCGTGTCATGGAGTGTATGGCGGCACTACCTCGTGACGCGGAGGCATCGTAGCTCTTCAAATCAGCGAAAATCAGCCTCGGCAGCACCTTGCCGCGATAGGCACCGCTGCTGAGCAGCGCGTACACACACCCTTAGTGTGACCCTACCGTAACATTGCCAACGTGCAGGAAGCTGTCTTGGAGCAGCCTGCCTGCAGGTGGCACCGTTGCCGATGCGCAGGTGGGCTGTTTTGGGCCTCCTCTTTGCCGACGTTTGCGTGTTTTGGCTCCGTCTCCAAGCCTCTATGCCAACTCCTTGGATTAGCTCCTCAAAAAATCATCAAAAACCTACAAAACAAGAGAGTAATCATGTTGGTTAGCACATATCTTCACATTTATATAAAATCACATGAAAATGTATAAAATGACTTAAACAACACGACTAATTTAGCTTATAAAGCATCACGGAGCCCTATATTTTCCCGTAGTCACCAACCTTTACACTTAAAGCCTTGTTCGTCTCGAACAACTGCTTTTACACACATCATGCGTATGGAGAGTCCCACATAACTAATTGACCAAAGATAATTCCAGTTACGTCTATAATGATTACGTAAGACACAAGTTAAAAATATTTTTAATTTTATCTTTAATTTTTAAAACCACAAGATTGAAGGGTATTTTAGTTTCAAGAATCGACTCTCACGCTTAGCAAACTCATGCCAATCAACTGATTAAGAAATCCCACATGAATTTTATCCTTCATTAAACATGTGCCCTCACCCCGAAGGGTTACCCAATCACACACCAAAAACAATTTTTTTACATCACAACTGTGTGGTACATAAAAAGGTACCTCCCACTTTCACAAAGAATTCACATGCTTCATGTCCACAGCCCATAGCTTGCCCTTAGTGTTTTCTCCACTAATTTGAGGATGTATGAATATAAGATCAAGTAGGACTTTGTAGGTTGTAACATAACTCAGGTACAGGTAGGTACTATTATGGCCAGTAATAGTGACTATCTTTCTAAGCTAACCATCACGCCCTCATGGCGAACTTCCCTTCCCTTACTTCACCTTTTTATCCTTGATGGTTTCTTTTTCCTCTTTTGTTTCCCCTTTTATTTAGGCACTTTTGACTTGTCAGTAAGGAGCTCTATAAATGTTTTTCATTACTTTGTTTTCTCCTCCTTAACAATAATCAGCATTTTCACACAAGTGCACCTTTGACCTTTTCTCAACTTCTACAACTTGCTACTTTTCATTTCTTTTCATTCTCCTCACTCCTTTACTCTTTCAGATTTTTCTTCTCCAAGCGCTTGGAGCTTTGGGTCAAATTCAAGGTTAATGAACGAAATGGATTAAGCTTATATTGCGGCTATCAAAGAATAGGCTCAGGCTCACGCAGGCTAACTAGGATTAATTTCTCCAGGTAGGAAAAATGAGGATAAGAATTAGAGTTAATTCAAAAGAAATGCCTAAATCATCTCCTACAATTCACATCCTTATTTCACTTCATACACACACCAGGCAAGTTCTAGACAATCCACAATAGCATAGAATACACAAGAAATATTACACTCACTGCACATGCTCAATTCAAGACACATTCAGCGAGACTCTTTTGATAAGGGCTTGTTATATGCCAAATTGATACTCAAATACATAGCTTTTGCCTTGTTTATCCAACAATGTGTGTACATTCTCATGTAAATTGTGTGGAAGTGTGATTTTATACTAACCAGCATGATTAGCGTTGTTTTGCAGGAAAAACATACTTTTTATGGAGTTAAGAAACATGTTGGGGGAAATCAGAGATGGACTCGGGAACGAGCAAGGAAGGCGGTGGAGAAGCAAAGAATTCAGGGCTCCGCGATGGAGCCGTGACACGCTGCCATCACGGATGCATTCTGTCGGGGAGATATAAATTCAAGAAATTCCAGGGTCGCGATCAGAGCCGTGGCGTTGGAATTAATTTCCCCAGACCTTCGGCATTTCCGGTGAGGTCACCCGATTGCACCGTGGCACGCTGGGCATGCTCCGCGTTGCATGCCGTGCCACGTTAGAAGCAATTACCTGGGCGGCCAATTTCCAAAAAGCCTCCGCGTTTGCACCGTGTCACGGAGGCTGTGCTCTGCGATGCACTCCGTGACACGTTGCTTATTATTCCGGGAAAAATTATCCCTAGTATAAATAGAACACTTAGGTTCATTTTTAATTATTCGACTTGGTGGGTAGAAAGAACGTGGGTTACGGGGCGGTTGTGAGGACGAAAATTCTTGAGGTTTCTCTATCCCTTTCTTCTTTCTTTCAATTGTTTGGATGATTTCCATTCATTTAACGATGTTCAATCCACAAATGAGTGGCTAAATCCCTTTCTTCCTGAGGTTATGAACTATTGTATTGAAATGTAATTGTTGATTATGCGGATTGTTTCATCTTTTCTTCTATGGTTGTTCTATTTAATTCTTGTTTCTTATACGTTAATATCACGGCCAATGTTAATGTAAATCCAAAATGTCAGTTTCACCCGAGAAGGAAAGAAATTGAAAGTTGTGAATTAATAGGATATGATCTGTTCTTTGTTTGGGAAAATTGGGAATTGATTTACCTTGAGGATAGAAATATACACGAAAGTCGTATTAGTCATGTGTCGAATCGGTTTTGTATGGCTAGAACATGAATTTCTTCTTATCAAAGAAATGTAGGTGGAAGGTTCATGATTCTTAAGTTGGGTTAAATACGAGAGTTTTAAATCATAGGCATAAGTTCCGACTAGCAACCGGAGGAAAGATAAACCATGTATATCGATAATTGATTTCTTTACATGTTCGTTTTAGCCTCAGCATGCTCACATTCCTAGTTCAGACTCAATTGTATAAATATTCTACTTTAGTATAAAAATAGTTTCCAAAATATAAAAGCTTTTCTTTACACTGTTGTCTTCATTATTAGAGTTATAGTAAATTAACACTCGAAAAGGTTTTACCCCGTAGTCAGTCCTATTAGGTTCCGACATTCAGTTCTTAAAGGGCCACTATATTACTTGTACAACCCGTACACTTGCGGAGCTCATCAAGTTTTTGGCGCCGTTGCGGGGACAGGCAATTGGTAGAAATTGTAATTTTCTTAAAAAGTGTTAGTTTGCTATTTAGGTATTTTATTGTTGACAATTTGGTCTTACTTTGTATTTTTGCAGATAATAGATTCTGTTGAACACTGGCAAGAGACAAGGTTTGGTAGATCCATCCTTAGAGCCGGAGAGACAATTCCATCGCCAACGGAGAGAAGCTCTAGAGAGAAAATTGCAGTTGCTCAGACAAGCCATTATGGAGCAACCACAGAATCCACCACTTGTGCGGGCGTGAAAGTAGTGCCGAGAAATAACAGCAGGCCGGTTCGCGATGAATCCCATGCTAGTAATGTCATATCTAGCCATCCACAAACTGAGCCAGGAGGGAGGTTCGGCTTAAACAGAACATGGTGCAATTGCTGCACACAAGCTGGCAGTTCTAGGTCTCCCTCACGAGGATCACAACATCTTCAAGAATTTTTTGGAGATAAGTGAGCACTTACATCCCGCTGGAGTGTGTCAACAGATTACGTCAGGCTTACACTGTTCTATTTTCACTTTTAGGAGAAGCCAGAGGTGGCTGAAAGCTGAGCCACCAAACTCTATAACCATGGGATGATCTTGCAAGAAGTTCTTGATCGATTCTTTCCTTTTAGGAAAACAGCAAGACTTATAATTCAAATTCTAAGTTTCAAACAAAGAGAAGGAGAGAATCTGTATCAAGCTTGGGAGAAATTCAAATCACTGTTGCGGGACTGTCCTCATCACCATCAATCCAATGATGTGCTGGTACACTTTTATAAGAGGTTTGGGCCCCACAAAATTTTCTTTTGGATTAAATGATTTGGGGACAAGCATTAGAAAAGACTTACGAGGAGCTTTATACTTTGCTTAATTGTATTTCGCAGGAAATCCGGAGTGGAATGCGGACTCTTCAAGGGAGGAGCAAGGAAAGCAGCTGGAGTCTTGGAAGTGGATGGGTTTACAGCTATCGGCTGCAGTCAGCTACCTTACCAAAATCAACTAAACACCCACTTCGGCAACATGAACTTGAGTGATCTCAAGCCCCGGTAAATGCGTGCAGAGATTTGGTTAGTGTGCGGGAGTAATGAACACTCAGCTGTGTGTTGTGGTGAAAATCCAGACTCAGTGAACTTTGTCAGTAATGCACAAAGGAGCAATCACCAACGATGTAGAATTAACTACAACTCTAAGCTGGAGGAATCACCGAATTTCTCTTGGGGTAGTTACAGCCATCAAGGGCGGTTAGTCAGGGTATGCGGAGAGAATCAAAGGAGAGGAGCCACCAGACTATCAGTCTACAATATAGAAACAATGCCCCTCCTCACCATCACCCAGCGTTGAGGGAATGTTCAAGCTGTTGATAGCTAGCCAAGCTCAATTGCAGGCAGCTATGTCAAATTGGCGGCCGAGGTCAGGAACAATCAGCTAGCTACCAAAGGCGCTGGAGTACCAATTTGGGCAGTTTGCTGGAGCCGAACACCAGGCCTAGAGGAGGACTGTAACACGAGACCCAACCCCAAGCAGGTAAAATGCGGTGACCACGAGGAGTGGTTTTGCGGTTGAAGGAGGTGGAACCGAAGGCCACCTCAACAATCGGGAGCAGCCGGGGAAGCGGAGAGGGAGGAAGAATGATGAAAGGGGAAGCACAAGGATGCTGAATCAGAAAGACCTCCCCGTTCCCTCAACGATTAAAGAAGCACAAGGAGCGTGTTTCAAGAAATTCATGGAGGTACTTAAACGGTACATTAACTTACCTCTTGTTGATGTTTTGCGGGGGAGTGCTAAGTACGCCAAGTATATAAAGGACATCGTAGCCCAGCAAAGCGAAACACCGAATATGCCACGGTGGCTCTTGCAGAGAGTGCATTTTCCCGGATACAGAACCAGTACCAGAAGTTAAAAGATCCTGGGAGCTTCACAATTCGAGATAACAATCGGGCAAAGTATCCAAGCTCGTGGATTGTATGATTTAGGAGCGAGCATTAGCGATGCCGACATCGGTATTCAAGAAGTTGGGGCTGGGAGTCCTAAGACCTACAACGGTGATCTTGCAGCTCGCAGATCGTTCCTTGGCAAGACTAGATGGTATTGTGGAGGACGTGCTAGTGCAAGTCGGCTCCTAATCTTCTGGTAGGTACATTTGTGCTGGATTTTGAGCCAGACGCTGAAGTCCATTTATTTTGGGACGGCCTTTCTTAGCGTCAGGAAAGCGTTAATAGATGTAGATGCAGGCCAGCTAACTATGCGAGCACACAGACAAAGGTGGAGGTGTTCGATGTGTACAAGGCACCAAGCTCCCAGGCCGTGTACGAGGAACTCTCGGTTATCAATGCTTAGCAACCGGATGTTGCTCGGGAGCTTTGAAGTCTCGAGAGTTAATGGGAAAACCCCTGACAGGAGTAAGCTTGACAGAGGTGAGGACGCGTTGGAAAGCGTCCGTCACCCTAGGGGCCCAGGAATGGCGTGAGCGACGTCTAGCCGAGACAGTAAACCAGGCGTACCAGGAGGCGACTCGTGAATTGTTGTTTGTAAAATTGTATATAGATAAAAGAAAAAAAAAGAAAAAAAGAAAAAAGAAAAAGATTTTTTTATTTTATGTATAGGTGTGTGAATACAAAAATAAAAATATTGTGTTCCTCAAACGCGGAATTCTAACGAATTTCTTGTTGTAAGATATACTACAGGTTGATCGGAGGGAAATGCTAAGGAATGCAAAGGAGAAAAACTAGGTATGAAAAAAATTTTAAGTGGCAGCTTCGGTAGGCCTGCCGATGGCTCCGTGTCACGGAGAGGGCCTCCGCGTTCCCTCCGTGACACGTTGAAGGCAAAATGCGGAATTTATAAAATTCCGAGAATGCACGCGATGGCTCCGTATTGCGGAGGCGGTGCTCCCTTGTGCACTCCGTGACACGTTGGTGTTATTCGCGTCGGGTCACGGTGCAGGCCCGCCCACCTGAAAAACCTCCTTTTAACCCAGAAATCCCCTTATTTTCCCATTTTCTCCCTCCACTGACAAACACCCAAAATTTCCCCCTTCCCCAACGTGCTTGAGACACAGTTCAAACTCTCTTCAATTTTTCTTCAAGTTCATCGAAGTAAGGTATGTTTTCTTCATCTCTCAATTCGTATCGATTTATTTTCGATTTTGAACGTATTAGGGAAGTAAACCTTGCCTAAGTATAAATTGGCGTAAATTCATTTAAGTTATTGTTGATTATTATTCGTAGGATCGTTGTGATTGTATGAATGCGATAATTACATGCTTGATTGAATTTTATTGTGAAATTGTAGCTAGGGTTGGGTTGTGAGTAGGAAGAAATTGAATTGAGGTTGAAATGTAGAAAAAAATGGTTGGGTTGTGCATGTTGGGTGAGCTAAATTGTGTTGTGCTTCACGCTTTAGGCTAAAGAAGCGATAAATTTTCGGGGGAACAAATTGGTTGAAATTGCATGAAATTATCGAAGCACAAGAAATTGGGGAGCTAGCAGGTTGAGTGGTTAGAATATTTTTATCTTTTGTTTTTTGCTAAGTGCTGTGTGATGAAATGTGATCGATAGTATGTTAAGGATTAGCTGTGCAGAAATGCGAGTAGTACATAGAGTTATCTTGTCGAATCAGCTGAAATGCCTGAGGCATATTGGTTGTTTTGTTGTTTTGGTTTCTTATTTTTTGTTTTTGTTTTTTTTTGTAAATATCACAATAAGTATGACCTTGCCGAAATGCTTAAATGAGAGCTGAAGAGCTAAGTGTGGGTGGCCGAGGCAAACTCAAACTTAGTCGAAGCTAAGATTTGCTTGATTGACATTGGGACTGTCTGTTTTTGCTGACAGGGACAATGGCAAGAGGCTGAGATTAAGAGTAAGGCATCATCAGGTGCCCGGGAAGAAAACGATTGAGACTGGGAGCAGCAGTCCCAGCAGCACCCACTTGAGTTCCACGGCCAGCGCCGCCAATATGGAACAGGATGGGTAGTAGGAAGGAAGAAGTGGTACACAAAGCACAAGGAGAACAAATACTTCCTACAGGAGCATTGCAGGACGCGTTAGCGCAGAGATTCCCCGTATGGTACACCGGATTGACGCCGCCGAACACTTCATTTTTGACGAGCCCAAGGAGTGCAATCTGCATAGTCAGGAGTTCTATGCCAACTGGAACCCGACGCTCGGGAGTCACACCATCAAGATAGGGAGGCCGATTGTCACACTTAGGCCTCACCACCTCAGTGCCATAGAGGCAAAACATGGATGCCCGTCTCCGGCAGCTGAATATCCTCCACCTAGCCACGGATATCAGACGCACATTGTGTGAGCCCGGTCTACAGCACGCTGGAGCAGGCACAGAGAGAGAGGCTATCATCGAACCTTTTGCCCTGTTACAGATGAACGAGCCAGGATCACGGCTAAAAATTATTTTCTCTACAGTGATGTTTGATTCCGGGGTGCACATGGCGGATGGCGGCCCGGGATCGTGTATGCCTAGTGTATGCCCTGATAGAAAGGGGTGGAGATTAATGTAGGGGCGGTGATCATATCCGCCATGAAGAGAAACCCGGTTGCATCAAGAGGCACAGGTGCGAGTTCCGGTGGGCTCTTGACTCGTTCTGAGGGCCTTGAGGAGTCGAGGAAAGGCCCTAGACTACATTCCGTAGATGGAGCGGCGTGCATAGATGTTACAAAGACTAAGGCACCCCGACACCACTCACAGGCCAGTTCTCACATTAGCCAAGCGACATGCTGGATGACAGTATATGGCCCTCATGTTCGGATGCAGGTACTCCGGCTACGCAGGAGGCAGCGGAGGGCGAGCTTGCCCTTCGACTTAGATTACCCTTTGGCAAATACCAGGGCACTATGTCAGGTGGGCCCAGCTTTTGTGGAGCCTGTGGATGATGATGTCCCCACTGACGAGGAGACCTCTGAGATTCCGATGTTGAGTGGAGGAGGGCGATGAGTGGAGAATTGAGACATAGGGGATGGGGCGGCGCTTTTGGCAGAAAAGAAGTGGAGTACTTTGACTGATCAGGGAGTTTCACCACCCACCTTTCTGTTTGTGATTGTATGAACACTGAGGACGGTGTTCGATTTTAAGAATGAGGTGGGAGCCAGTTGGGGTAGTGCTGATTTTATCTTATCTTGTACATAATGCATGTTACATTACATTTGCTGTGTGTGAATTGAATGATTTTGCTAATTTTTTATGTGTATGTTCGGTTTGTAAATATTTTTGTTGTGAAGTACATGTGTGCTATGAATCTTTGTTGTTGGTGTGTAAATAGTTTTTGTCGAAATTATCGATATTTTTAAAAATTTTCGTAACTATTTTTACTTTTGAGTTTCTCGGAGTTTGTTTTCGGTTCTTTTGCCGAGAAGAGTCCCATTGAACCGAAGTCATAAATAGTGACCGTTCCCTATGATGGATGGATAGCTGACCATCTTAAGGAAATGTAGTCGATAGGGTAGTTATTTAAATTGTTGGTGTGTTGGCTGTATCACATGCATATTGCTACTCTAGGCTACGACATCTTGGTTGCGTGTTGTACACAATATTTATACTGCAAAGATGATTCGTAGAAAGCATGCAAATTTTTGTACATATGTGAGACATTTATGCCATAGAACTCGATTCGGTGTGATTGAGGCTTAATGTTGAATTCTTGTAATTAGCTGATTAAAGAGTCTGTGAAATCGTCTTAAGTTGAGCATGTGCATCGAGTGTATAGTGAAGTTTGGAATTATTCCATGCTATTGTGGAGTGTCTAGAACTTGCCTGTTGTGTACGAAACGAAATGAAGAGAAGTGTAGTGTAGAAGGATGCAGAAAGCGTTTCTTTGTTTAACCATAATTTTTTCTTGTTTTCCTTTTCATATCCCCTTGAAGATTAAATCCTAATTGTATTGAGCCTTTAGCCTTTATAATTTTTTCTTCTTTTGTCGAAAAAGAATTGTGAGCAAGTTAACCCCTTCTTTTCATAGTCCATAAACCAAATCCAAAGCTCATAAGAAAATATATAATTTTCCACAGTGTAAAGGAGTGAAATGAAGAAAAGAAAAGAAAAGGAAAAAAAAAGAAAAGTGAACAGAAGAAAGAAAAAGAGTCAAGAGGGTATACGTGCCGAGTTAAAGGAAATAAGTCGTATAACTTATCTTTTTGTTTAGTCCTGGTGTGTTAAAGAAATAGGTGACAAAAATAAAAATGGACTTCAAGAAAAGGAGGAAGGAAAGAAAATATAATCCAGGAGAGTCAATGATGGATGTTAAGAAAAAAAGCGCTTAAGGATGCTAGTTGCTATTATTGGTTAGCCAGTATATACTAGTTCCATAGTTGACATTACAACCCGTAAAGTCCTACGTGATCTTATATTACGCGTCCTTATATTAGTGGAGTAATACACTAGAGAGCAAACCTGGTTCATGACTTGATACATGTGAATTCTTTTTTGGGAGAGAGAGTGAAAGCGTGTGTATGCCCCTACATGAAATAATTTAGAGTTCATGTGATCTAAAAGAGGAAAATTCTCTTGTGATGTGAGGCGCATGCTTGGCGAAGAATGAAATTCGTGTAGTTCTTGGTCTTAATTTGCATGAGTTTGCCAATATCGAGGAGTCGATTCTTGAGCTAGGAGGTCTTGATTTATTAAGTGTCATTGTAATGATGATACTATGCATGTTTTCTTGATGATTTATTATGAACATAATCGGTATAACCGTAGCTCGGATTATCGAGCCAGTAACATGATGGGATATCAATTTCAGAAAGTGTATGAGTATTGTTCAAGGACGAACAAGATTTTTAAGTGTGGGGTAGGTGATAGGGGCATATTTATATATGCCAAATTGATACTCAAATGCATAGCTTTTGCCTTGTTTATCCAACAATGTGTGTACATTCTCATGTAAATTGTGTGGAAGTGTATGCCAAATTGATACTCAAATGCATAGCTTTTGCCTTGTTTATCCAACAATGTGTGTACATTCTCATGTAAATTGTATGGAAGTGTGATTTTATACTAATCAACATGATTAGCATTGTTTTGCAGGAAAAATATACTTTTTATGGAGTTAAGATACATGTTGGGAGAAATTGGAGATGGACTCGGGAACAAGCAAGGAAGCAGGTGGTGAAGCAAAGAATTCAAGGGCTCCGCGATGGAGCCGTGACACGCTGCCATCGCGGGATGCATTCTGTCTGGGAGATATAAATTTAAGAAATTCCAGAGAGGGTCCGCGATCAGCCGTGGCACGTTGGAATTAATTTCCCCAGACCTTGACATTCCAGTGAGGGTCCGCGTTTGCACCGTGGCACGCTGGGCATGCTCCACGTTGCATGCCTTGCCACCTTTGGGAGCAATTACCTGGGCGGCCTACTTCTAGAAAGCCTCCGCGTTTGCACCGTGTCACGGAGGCAGTGCTCCGCGATGCACTCCGTGACACGTTGCTTGTTATTCAGGGAAAAATTATCCCTAGTATAA